>JANTQK010004341.1:105000-106541 GCA_029224305.1 Caperea marginata | reverse complement strand
GTGTCTACTTTTATAATTTAATTTACTTCACTGTATATAACATTACATGTTATATTTATAGACTCTTCTGTAACATATTTAATCCCTGAGCAGCTTGCTTATAGGTAAGTTGAAAATAAATAATACTATCAAATATATGCAATCTCATTCTGAATACCATCCAGTATAAATTGTTGTTAAATCTCTACAAACTTCTGCTTTACTCTGGCTTGATAACTCTTTATGTATGCCCTACAGTCTTCATTCTGGGAGTTTTTTCATTGATTTTTGTGGCTGGAACTATTATTTCTTGGATTCCATATAGTCTTTCTCTCTTTTTTATTTACTAGAGTATATTATCAAATTACCTCCTAAGGAATGGTATATTAGTGGAGATAGCTGAGTGCATAAGCCCTCGTATATATGAAGATGTATTTTTTCTTATATATTTGATAGTTTAAATCAGTATACAGTTCTAAGTTGAGCATCATTTAATCCCAAAAACATTTGACACCTTTTCTAGTCTGTTCTAATATTCTAGTTTATTTGTAAGTGACCTAATACTGTTCCACTCCACACTGACCACCACTTCAAAATATTCACTTTATTCCCTGTGATTCTGAAATTATGCAGTGGTGTCTAGGCATGAACCATTTTAGTTACTAGGCAGGCCTTTTACTGATGACTGATGTTCTTTAACTGTGAGAGTTTAAATCCCTTCTGTCTTAAAAAATTTTTTTTGAATCCATTGTTTTCTTTTTTCTTTCCTTTTGGGATGATTATTTGTAAGATGTTGTATATCTTGAATTATACCTCTGTTTTTTGTTCTCAGAATTTTTATCTCTATGATGAAATCAAAAGATTTTACTGCCTTTGTCTTTCAACTTTAATTTACTTTTATCTTAATTTTTAGTAATTTTAATTATCAAGACTTCTTTGTTACTTTTCATAACATTTTATTCTTACTTTATGAATGCATTATATTAAAGACTCTTCAACAGGTAATACCGTACCAAAATAGGGAGGAAAAAAAAATTTGAGACTACAACATAGAGACTCGTTTGTATATAGATCTTGACTTTTACAAAAAAATATTGTTACTGTGCAATAAATGTCTGGCAAGCCCTGGGGAAGTTTTTTGATGTTTAGGGGTGAGAACAGAACATAGTACCTGTTACTTGAGACAAGCTAGTCAACAGAAAGATGTTCCATTAGGTTAAGGAGGCAAGAAGCCATCCAATATGCCTTTAGAACCCACCCCACTTTGTTCTCATCATTTTTGAGTATTAATCCATTAAAACCCCCCATCCCCCCCCCCTCCCCCCCCACTCCACCCCCCCCCCCCCCCCCCCCTCCCCCCCTTCCCCCCCCCCCCCCTTGTGTCTGCAAGCGCCCCATCCCACTACTGCCCTTTCGACCCCCAACCCCACTTTGATTCCTCATATTTTTGAGTATTAATCCATAAACTATTGTTTATCAGCTTTTATATTCGACTATTCCCAGCTACCACCGGTTATGTTACCCAATATACTTTTTGGATTTCCTACAGCAAGTTTGTACAT
>JANTQK010004341.1:5000-85000 GCA_029224305.1 Caperea marginata | reverse complement strand
GGGGGGGGGGGGGGGGGGGGGGGGGGGGGGGGGGGGGGGGGGGGGGGGGGGGGGGGGGGGGGGGGGGGGGGGGGGGGGGGGGGGGGGGGGGGGGGGGGGGGGGGGGGGGGGGGGGGGGGGGGGGGGGGGGGGGGGGGGGGGGGGGGGGGGGGGGGGGGGGGGGGGGGGGGGGGGGGGGGGGGGGGGGGGGGGGGGGGGGGGGGGGGGGGGGGGGGGGGGGGGGGGGGGGGGGGGGGGGGGGGGGGGGGGGGGGGGGGGGGGGGGGGGGGGGGGGGGGGGGGGGGGGGGGGGGGGGGGGGGGGGGGGGGGGGGGGGGGGGGGGGGGGGGGGGGGGGGGGGGGGGGGGGGGGGGGGGGGGGGGGGGGGGGGGGGGGGGGGGGGGGGGGGGGGGGGGGGGGGGGGGGGGGGGGGGGGGGGGGGGGGGGGGGGGGGGGGGGGGGGGGGGGGGGGGGGGGGGGGGGGGGGGGGGGGGGGGGGGGGGGGGGGGGGGGGGGGGGGGGGGGGGGGGGGGGGGGGGGGGGGGGGGGGGGGGGGGGGGGGGGGGGGGGGGGGGGGGGGGGGGGGGGGGGGGGGGGGGGGGGGGGGGGGGGGGGGGGGGGGGGGGGGGGGGGGGGGGGGGGGGGGGGGGGTGGGGGGGGGGGGGGGGGGGGGGGGGGGGGGGGGGGGGGGGGGGGGGGGGGGGGGGGGGGGGGGGGGGGGGGGGGGGGGGGGGGGGGGGGGGGGGGGGGGGGGGGGGGGGGGGGGGGGGGGGGGGGGGGGGGGGGGGGGGGGGGGGGGGGGGGGGGGGGGGGGGGGGGGGGGGGGGGGGGGGGGGGGGGGGGGGGGGGGGGGGGGGGGGGGGGGGGGGGGGGGGGGGGGGGGGGGGGGGGGGGGGGGGGGGGGGGGGGGGGGGGGGGGGGGGGGGGGGGGGGGGGGGGGGGGGGGGGGGGGGGGGGGGGGGGGGGGGGGGGGGGGGGGGGGGGGGGGGGGGGGGGGGGGGGGGGGGGGGGGGGGGGGGGGGGGGGGGGGGGGGGGGGGGGGGGGGGGGGGGGGGGGGGGGGGGGGGGGGGGGGGGGGGGGGGGGGGGGGGGGGGGGGGGGGGGGGGGGGGGGGGGGGGGGGGGGGGGGGGGGGGGGGGGGGGGGGGGGGGGGGGGGGGGGGGGGGGGGGGGGGGGGGGGGGGGGGGGGGGGGGGGGGGGGGGGGGGGGGGGGGGGGGGGGGGGGGGGGGGGGGGGGGGGGGGGGGGGGGGGGGGGGGGGGGGGGGGGGGGGGGGGGGGGGGGGGGGGGGGGGGGGGGGGGGGGGGGGGGGGGGGGGGGGGGGGGGGGGGGGGGGGGGGGGGGGGGGGGGGGGGGGGGGGGGGGGGGGGGGGGGGGGGGGGGGGGGGGGGGGGGGGGGGGGGGGGGGGGGGGGGGGGGGGGGGGGGGGGGGGGGGGGGGGGGGGGGGGGGGGGGGGGGGGGGGGGGGGGGGGGGGGGGGGGGGGGGGGGGGGGGGGGGGGGGGGGGGGGGGGGGGGGGGGGGGGGGGGGGGGGGGGGGGGGGGGGGGGGGGGGGGGGGGGGGGGGGGGGGGGGGGGGGGGGGGGGGGGGGGGGGGGGGGGGGGGGGGGGGGGGGGGGGGGGGGGGGGGGGGGGGGGGGGGGGGGGGGGGGGGGGGGGGGGGGGGGGGGGGGGGGGGGGGGGGGGGGGGGGGGGGGGGGGGGGGGGGGGGGGGGGGGGGGGGGGGGGGGGGGGGGGGGGGGGGGGGGGGGGGGGGGGGGGGGGGGGGGGGGGGGGGGGGGGGGGGGGGGGGGGGGGGGGGGGGGGGGGGGGGGGGGGGGGGGGGGGGGGGGGGGGGGGGGGGGGGGGGGGGGGGGGGGGGGGGGGGGGGGGGGGGGGGGGGGGGGGGGGGGGGGGGGGGGGGGGGGGGGGGGGGGGGGGGGGGGGGGGGGGGGGGGGGGGGGGGGGGGGGGGGGGGGGGGGGGGGGGGGGGGGGGGGGGGGGGGGGGGGGGGGGGGGGGGGGGGGGGGGGGGGGGGGGGGGGGGGGGGGGGGGGGGGGGGGGGGGGGGGGGGGGGGGGGGGGGGGGGGGGGGGGGGGGGGGGGGGGGGGGGGGGGGGGGGGGGGGGGGGGGGGGGGGGGGGGGGGGGGGGGGGGGGGGGGGGGGGGGGGGGGGGGGGGGGGGGGGGGGGGGGGGGGGGGGGGGGGGGGGGGGGGGGGGGGGGGGGGGGGGGGGGGGGGGGGGGGGGGGGGGGGGGGGGGGGGGGGGGGGGGGGGGGGGGGGGGGGGGGGGGGGGGGGGGGGGGGGGGGGGGGGGGGGGGGGGGGGGGGGGGGGGGGGGGGGGGGGGGGGGGGGGGGGGGGGGGGGGGGGGGGGGGGGGGGGGGGGGGGGGGGGGGGGGGGGGGGGGGGGGGGGGGGGGGGGGGGGGGGGGGGGGGGGGGGGGGGGGGGGGGGGGGGGGGGGGGGGGGGGGGGGGGGGGGGGGGGGGGGGGGGGGGGGGGGGGGGGGGGGGGGGGGGGGGGGGGGGGGGGGGGGGGGGGGGGGGGGGGGGGGGGGGGGGGGGGGGGGGGGGGGGGGGGGGGGGGGGGGGGGGGGGGGGGGGGGGGGGGGGGGGGGGGGGGGGGGGGGGGGGGGGGGGGGGGGGGGGGGGGGGGGGGGGGGGGGGGGGGGGGGGGGGGGGGGGGGGGGGGGGGGGGGGGGGGGGGGGGGGGGGGGGGGGGGGGGGGGGGGGGGGGGGGGGGGGGGGGGGGGGGGGGGGGGGGGGGGGGGGGGGGGGGGGGGGGGGGGGGGGGGGGGGGGGGGGGGGGGGGGGGGGGGGGGGGGGGGGGGGGGGGGGGGGGGGGGGGGGGGGGGGGGGGGGGGGGGGGGGGGGGGGGGGGGGGGGGGGGGGGGGGGGGGGGGGGGGGGGGGGGGGGGGGGGGGGGGGGGGGGGGGGGGGGGGGGGGGGGGGGGGGGGGGGGGGGGGGGGGGGGGGGGGGGGGGGGGGGGGGGGGGGGGGGGGGGGGGGGGGGGGGGGGGGGGGGGGGGGGGGGGGGGGGGGGGGGGGGGGGGGGGGGGGGGGGGGGGGGGGGGGGGGGGGGGGGGGGGGGGGGGGGGGGGGGGGGGGGGGGGGGGGGGGGGGGGGGGGGGGGGGGGGGGGGGGGGGGGGGGGGGGGGGGGGGGGGGGGGGGGGGGGGGGGGGGGGGGGGGGGGGGGGGGGGGGGGGGGGGGGGGGGGGGGGGGGGGGGGGGGGGGGGGGGGGGGGGGGGGGGGGGGGGGGGGGGGGGGGGGGGGGGGGGGGGGGGGGGGGGGGGGGGGGGGGGGGGGGGGGGGGGGGGGGGGGGGGGGGGGGGGGGGGGGGGGGGGGGGGGGGGGGGGGGGGGGGGGGGGGGGGGGGGGGGGGGGGGGGGGGGGGGGGGGGGGGGGGGGGGGGGGGGGGGGGGGGGGGGGGGGGGGGGGGGGGGGGGGGGGGGGGGGGGGGGGGGGGGGGGGGGGGGGGGGGGGGGGGGGGGGGGGGGGGGGGGGGGGGGGGGGGGGGGGGGGGGGGGGGGGGGGGGGGGGGGGGGGGGGGGGGGGGGGGGGGGGGGGGGGGGGGGGGGGGGGGGGGGGGGGGGGGGGGGGGGGGGGGGGGGGGGGGGGGGGGGGGGGGGGGGGGGGGGGGGGGGGGGGGGGGGGGGGGGGGGGGGGGGGGGGGGGGGGGGGGGGGGGGGGGGGGGGGGGGGGGGGGGGGGGGGGGGGGGGGGGGGGGGGGGGGGGGGGGGGGGGGGGGGGGGGGGGGGGGGGGGGGGGGGGGGGGGGGGGGGGGGGGGGGGGGGGGGGGGGGGGGGGGGGGGGGGGGGGGGGGGGGGGGGGGGGGGGGGGGGGGGGGGGGGGGGGGGGGGGGGGGGGGGGGGGGGGGGGGGGGGGGGGGGGGGGGGGGGGGGGGGGGGGGGGGGGGGGGGGGGGGGGGGGGGGGGGGGGGGGGGGGGGGGGGGGGGGGGGGGGGGGGGGGGGGGGGGGGGGGGGGGGGGGGGGGGGGGGGGGGGGGGGGGGGGGGGGGGGGGGGGGGGGGGGGGGGGGGGGGGGGGGGGGGGGGGGGGGGGGGGGGGGGGGGGGGGGGGGGGGGGGGGGGGGGGGGGGGGGGGGGGGGGGGGGGGGGGGGGGGGGGGGGGGGGGGGGGGGGGGGGGGGGGGGGGGGGGGGGGGGGGGGGGGGGGGGGGGGGGGGGGGGGGGGGGGGGGGGGGGGGGGGGGGGGGGGGGGGGGGGGGGGGGGGGGGGGGGGGGGGGGGGGGGGGGGGGGGGGGGGGGGGGGGGGGGGGGGGGGGGGGGGGGGGGGGGGGGGGGGGGGGGGGGGGGGGGGGGGGGGGGGGGGGGGGGGGGGGGGGGGGGGGGGGGGGGGGGGGGGGGGGGGGGGGGGGGGGGGGGGGGGGGGGGGGGGGGGGGGGGGGGGGGGGGGGGGGGGGGGGGGGGGGGGGGGGGGGGGGGGGGGGGGGGGGGGGGGGGGGGGGGGGGGGGGGGGGGGGGGGGGGGGGGGGGGGGGGGGGGGGGGGGGGGGGGGGGGGGGGGGGGGGGGGGGGGGGGGGGGGGGGGGGGGGGGGGGGGGGGGGGGGGGGGGGGGGGGGGGGGGGGGGGGGGGGGGGGGGGGGGGGGGGGGGGGGGGGGGGGGGGGGGGGGGGGGGGGGGGGGGGGGGGGGGGGGGGGGGGGGGGGGGGGGGGGGGGGGGGGGGGGGGGGGGGGGGGGGGGGGGGGGGGGGGGGGGGGGGGGGGGGGGGGGGGGGGGGGGGGGGGGGGGGGGGGGGGGGGGGGGGGGGGGGGGGGGGGGGGGGGGGGGGGGGGGGGGGGGGGGGGGGGGGGGGGGGGGGGGGGGGGGGGGGGGGGGGGGGGGGGGGGGGGGGGGGGGGGGGGGGGGGGGGGGGGGGGGGGGGGGGGGGGGGGGGGGGGGGGGGGGGGGGGGGGGGGGGGGGGGGGGGGGGGGGGGGGGGGGGGGGGGGGGGGGGGGGGGGGGGGGGGGGGGGGGGGGGGGGGGGGGGGGGGGGGGGGGGGGGGGGGGGGGGGGGGGGGGGGGGGGGGGGGGGGGGGGGGGGGGGGGGGGGGGGGGGGGGGGGGGGGGGGGGGGGGGGGGGGGGGGGGGGGGGGGGGGGGGGGGGGGGGGGGGGGGGGGGGGGGGGGGGGGGGGGGGGGGGGGGGGGGGGGGGGGGGGGGGGGGGGGGGGGGGGGGGGGGGGGGGGGGGGGGGGGGGGGGGGGGGGGGGGGGGGGGGGGGGGGGGGGGGGGGGGGGGGGGGGGGGGGGGGGGGGGGGGGGGGGGGGGGGGGGGGGGGGGGGGGGGGGGGGGGGGGGGGGGGGGGGGGGGGGGGGGGGGGGGGGGGGGGGGGGGGGGGGGGGGGGGGGGGGGGGGGGGGGGGGGGGGGGGGGGGGGGGGGGGGGGGGGGGGGGGGGGGGGGGGGGGGGGGGGGGGGGGGGGGGGGGGGGGGGGGGGGGGGGGGGGGGGGGGGGGGGGGGGGGGGGGGGGGGGGGGGGGGGGGGGGGGGGGGGGGGGGGGGGGGGGGGGGGGGGGGGGGGGGGGGGGGGGGGGGGGGGGGGGGGGGGGGGGGGGGGGGGGGGGGGGGGGGGGGGGGGGGGGGGGGGGGGGGGGGGGGGGGGGGGGGGGGGGGGGGGGGGGGGGGGGGGGGGGGGGGGGGGGGGGGGGGGGGGGGGGGGGGGGGGGGGGGGGGGGGGGGGGGGGGGGGGGGGGGGGGGGGGGGGGGGGGGGGGGGGGGGGGGGGGGGGGGGGGGGGGGGGGGGGGGGGGGGGGGGGGGGGGGGGGGGGGGGGGGGGGGGGGGGGGGGGGGGGGGGGGGGGGGGGGGGGGGGGGGGGGGGGGGGGGGGGGGGGGGGGGGGGGGGGGGGGGGGGGGGGGGGGGGGGGGGGGGGGGGGGGGGGGGGGGGGGGGGGGGGGGGGGGGGGGGGGGGGGGGGGGGGGGGGGGGGGGGGGGGGGGGGGGGGGGGGGGGGGGGGGGGGGGGGGGGGGGGGGGGGGGGGGGGGGGGGGGGGGGGGGGGGGGGGGGGGGGGGGGGGGGGGGGGGGGGGGGGGGGGGGGGGGGGGGGGGGGGGGGGGGGGGGGGGGGGGGGGGGGGGGGGGGGGGGGGGGGGGGGGGGGGGGGGGGGGGGGGGGGGGGGGGGGGGGGGGGGGGGGGGGGGGGGGGGGGGGGGGGGGGGGGGGGGGGGGGGGGGGGGGGGGGGGGGGGGGGGGGGGGGGGGGGGGGGGGGGGGGGGGGGGGGGGGGGGGGGGGGGGGGGGGGGGGGGGGGGGGGGGGGGGGGGGGGGGGGGGGGGGGGGGGGGGGGGGGGGGGGGGGGGGGGGGGGGGGGGGGGGGGGGGGGGGGGGGGGGGGGGGGGGGGGGGGGGGGGGGGGGGGGGGGGGGGGGGGGGGGGGGGGGGGGGGGGGGGGGGGGGGGGGGGGGGGGGGGGGGGGGGGGGGGGGGGGGGGGGGGGGGGGGGGGGGGGGGGGGGGGGGGGGGGGGGGGGGGGGGGGGGGGGGGGGGGGGGGGGGGGGGGGGGGGGGGGGGGGGGGGGGGGGGGGGGGGGGGGGGGGGGGGGGGGGGGGGGGGGGGGGGGGGGGGGGGGGGGGGGGGGGGGGGGGGGGGGGGGGGGGGGGGGGGGGGGGGGGGGGGGGGGGGGGGGGGGGGGGGGGGGGGGGGGGGGGGGGGGGGGGGGGGGGGGGGGGGGGGGGGGGGGGGGGGGGGGGGGGGGGGGGGGGGGGGGGGGGGGGGGGGGGGGGGGGGGGGGGGGGGGGGGGGGGGGGGGGGGGGGGGGGGGGGGGGGGGGGGGGGGGGGGGGGGGGGGGGGGGGGGGGGGGGGGGGGGGGGGGGGGGGGGGGGGGGGGGGGGGGGGGGGGGGGGGGGGGGGGGGGGGGGGGGGGGGGGGGGGGGGGGGGGGGGGGGGGGGGGGGGGGGGGGGGGGGGGGGGGGGGGGGGGGGGGGGGGGGGGGGGGGGGGGGGGGGGGGGGGGGGGGGGGGGGGGGGGGGGGGGGGGGGGGGGGGGGGGGGGGGGGGGGGGGGGGGGGGGGGGGGGGGGGGGGGGGGGGGGGGGGGGGGGGGGGGGGGGGGGGGGGGGGGGGGGGGGGGGGGGGGGGGGGGGGGGGGGGGGGGGGGGGGGGGGGGGGGGGGGGGGGGGGGGGGGGGGGGGGGGGGGGGGGGGGGGGGGGGGGGGGGGGGGGGGGGGGGGGGGGGGGGGGGGGGGGGGGGGGGGGGGGGGGGGGGGGGGGGGGGGGGGGGGGGGGGGGGGGGGGGGGGGGGGGGGGGGGGGGGGGGGGGGGGGGGGGGGGGGGGGGGGGGGGGGGGGGGGGGGGGGGGGGGGGGGGGGGGGGGGGGGGGGGGGGGGGGGGGGGGGGGGGGGGGGGGGGGGGGGGGGGGGGGGGGGGGGGGGGGGGGGGGGGGGGGGGGGGGGGGGGGGGGGGGGGGGGGGGGGGGGGGGGGGGGGGGGGGGGGGGGGGGGGGGGGGGGGGGGGGGGGGGGGGGGGGGGGGGGGGGGGGGGGGGGGGGGGGGGGGGGGGGGGGGGGGGGGGGGGGGGGGGGGGGGGGGGGGGGGGGGGGGGGGGGGGGGGGGGGGGGGGGGGGGGGGGGGGGGGGGGGGGGGGGGGGGGGGGGGGGGGGGGGGGGGGGGGGGGGGGGGGGGGGGGGGGGGGGGGGGGGGGGGGGGGGGGGGGGGGGGGGGGGGGGGGGGGGGGGGGGGGGGGGGGGGGGGGGGGGGGGGGGGGGGGGGGGGGGGGGGGGGGGGGGGGGGGGGGGGGGGGGGGGGGGGGGGGGGGGGGGGGGGGGGGGGGGGGGGGGGGGGGGGGGGGGGGGGGGGGGGGGGGGGGGGGGGGGGGGGGGGGGGGGGGGGGGGGGGGGGGGGGGGGGGGGGGGGGGGGGGGGGGGGGGGGGGGGGGGGGGGGGGGGGGGGGGGGGGGGGGGGGGGGGGGGGGGGGGGGGGGGGGGGGGGGGGGGGGGGGGGGGGGGGGGGGGGGGGGGGGGGGGGGGGGGGGGGGGGGGGGGGGGGGGGGGGGGGGGGGGGGGGGGGGGGGGGGGGGGGGGGGGGGGGGGGGGGGGGGGGGGGGGGGGGGGGGGGGGGGGGGGGGGGGGGGGGGGGGGGGGGGGGGGGGGGGGGGGGGGGGGGGGGGGGGGGGGGGGGGGGGGGGGGGGGGGGGGGGGGGGGGGGGGGGGGGGGGGGGGGGGGGGGGGGGGGGGGGGGGGGGGGGGGGGGGGGGGGGGGGGGGGGGGGGGGGGGGGGGGGGGGGGGGGGGGGGGGGGGGGGGGGGGGGGGGGGGGGGGGGGGGGGGGGGGGGGGGGGGGGGGGGGGGGGGGGGGGGGGGGGGGGGGGGGGGGGGGGGGGGGGGGGGGGGGGGGGGGGGGGGGGGGGGGGGGGGGGGGGGGGGGGGGGGGGGGGGGGGGGGGGGGGGGGGGGGGGGGGGGGGGGGGGGGGGGGGGGGGGGGGGGGGGGGGGGGGGGGGGGGGGGGGGGGGGGGGGGGGGGGGGGGGGGGGGGGGGGGGGGGGGGGGGGGGGGGGGGGGGGGGGGGGGGGGGGGGGGGGGGGGGGGGGGGGGGGGGGGGGGGGGGGGGGGGGGGGGGGGGGGGGGGGGGGGGGGGGGGGGGGGGGGGGGGGGGGGGGGGGGGGGGGGGGGGGGGGGGGGGGGGGGGGGGGGGGGGGGGGGGGGGGGGGGGGGGGGGGGGGGGGGGGGGGGGGGGGGGGGGGGGGGGGGGGGGGGGGGGGGGGGGGGGGGGGGGGGGGGGGGGGGGGGGGGGGGGGGGGGGGGGGGGGGGGGGGGGGGGGGGGGGGGGGGGGGGGGGGGGGGGGGGGGGGGGGGGGGGGGGGGGGGGGGGGGGGGGGGGGGGGGGGGGGGGGGGGGGGGGGGGGGGGGGGGGGGGGGGGGGGGGGGGGGGGGGGGGGGGGGGGGGGGGGGGGGGGGGGGGGGGGGGGGGGGGGGGGGGGGGGGGGGGGGGGGGGGGGGGGGGGGGGGGGGGGGGGGGGGGGGGGGGGGGGGGGGGGGGGGGGGGGGGGGGGGGGGGGGGGGGGGGGGGGGGGGGGGGGGGGGGGGGGGGGGGGGGGGGGGGGGGGGGGGGGGGGGGGGGGGGGGGGGGGGGGGGGGGGGGGGGGGGGGGGGGGGGGGGGGGGGGGGGGGGGGGGGGGGGGGGGGGGGGGGGGGGGGGGGGGGGGGGGGGGGGGGGGGGGGGGGGGGGGGGGGGGGGGGGGGGGGGGGGGGGGGGGGGGGGGGGGGGGGGGGGGGGGGGGGGGGGGGGGGGGGGGGGGGGGGGGGGGGGGGGGGGGGGGGGGGGGGGGGGGGGGGGGGGGGGGGGGGGGGGGGGGGGGGGGGGGGGGGGGGGGGGGGGGGGGGGGGGGGGGGGGGGGGGGGGGGGGGGGGGGGGGGGGGGGGGGGGGGGGGGGGGGGGGGGGGGGGGGGGGGGGGGGGGGGGGGGGGGGGGGGGGGGGGGGGGGGGGGGGGGGGGGGGGGGGGGGGGGGGGGGGGGGGGGGGGGGGGGGGGGGGGGGGGGGGGGGGGGGGGGGGGGGGGGGGGGGGGGGGGGGGGGGGGGGGGGGGGGGGGGGGGGGGGGGGGGGGGGGGGGGGGGGGGGGGGGGGGGGGGGGGGGGGGGGGGGGGGGGGGGGGGGGGGGGGGGGGGGGGGGGGGGGGGGGGGGGGGGGGGGGGGGGGGGGGGGGGGGGGGGGGGGGGGGGGGGGGGGGGGGGGGGGGGGGGGGGGGGGGGGGGGGGGGGGGGGGGGGGGGGGGGGGGGGGGGGGGGGGGGGGGGGGGGGGGGGGGGGGGGGGGGGGGGGGGGGGGGGGGGGGGGGGGGGGGGGGGGGGGGGGGGGGGGGGGGGGGGGGGGGGGGGGGGGGGGGGGGGGGGGGGGGGGGGGGGGGGGGGGGGGGGGGGGGGGGGGGGGGGGGGGGGGGGGGGGGGGGGGGGGGGGGGGGGGGGGGGGGGGGGGGGGGGGGGGGGGGGGGGGGGGGGGGGGGGGGGGGGGGGGGGGGGGGGGGGGGGGGGGGGGGGGGGGGGGGGGGGGGGGGGGGGGGGGGGGGGGGGGGGGGGGGGGGGGGGGGGGGGGGGGGGGGGGGGGGGGGGGGGGGGGGGGGGGGGGGGGGGGGGGGGGGGGGGGGGGGGGGGGGGGGGGGGGGGGGGGGGGGGGGGGGGGGGGGGGGGGGGGGGGGGGGGGGGGGGGGGGGGGGGGGGGGGGGGGGGGGGGGGGGGGGGGGGGGGGGGGGGGGGGGGGGGGGGGGGGGGGGGGGGGGGGGGGGGGGGGGGGGGGGGGGGGGGGGGGGGGGGGGGGGGGGGGGGGGGGGGGGGGGGGGGGGGGGGGGGGGGGGGGGGGGGGGGGGGGGGGGGGGGGGGGGGGGGGGGGGGGGGGGGGGGGGGGGGGGGGGGGGGGGGGGGGGGGGGGGGGGGGGGGGGGGGGGGGGGGGGGGGGGGGGGGGGGGGGGGGGGGGGGGGGGGGGGGGGGGGGGGGGGGGGGGGGGGGGGGGGGGGGGGGGGGGGGGGGGGGGGGGGGGGGGGGGGGGGGGGGGGGGGGGGGGGGGGGGGGGGGGGGGGGGGGGGGGGGGGGGGGGGGGGGGGGGGGGGGGGGGGGGGGGGGGGGGGGGGGGGGGGGGGGGGGGGGGGGGGGGGGGGGGGGGGGGGGGGGGGGGGGGGGGGGGGGGGGGGGGGGGGGGGGGGGGGGGGGGGGGGGGGGGGGGGGGGGGGGGGGGGGGGGGGGGGGGGGGGGGGGGGGGGGGGGGGGGGGGGGGGGGGGGGGGGGGGGGGGGGGGGGGGGGGGGGGGGGGGGGGGGGGGGGGGGGGGGGGGGGGGGGGGGGGGGGGGGGGGGGGGGGGGGGGGGGGGGGGGGGGGGGGGGGGGGGGGGGGGGGGGGGGGGGGGGGGGGGGGGGGGGGGGGGGGGGGGGGGGGGGGGGGGGGGGGGGGGGGGGGGGGGGGGGGGGGGGGGGGGGGGGGGGGGGGGGGGGGGGGGGGGGGGGGGGGGGGGGGGGGGGGGGGGGGGGGGGGGGGGGGGGGGGGGGGGGGGGGGGGGGGGGGGGGGGGGGGGGGGGGGGGGGGGGGGGGGGGGGGGGGGGGGGGGGGGGGGGGGGGGGGGGGGGGGGGGGGGGGGGGGGGGGGGGGGGGGGGGGGGGGGGGGGGGGGGGGGGGGGGGGGGGGGGGGGGGGGGGGGGGGGGGGGGGGGGGGGGGGGGGGGGGGGGGGGGGGGGGGGGGGGGGGGGGGGGGGGGGGGGGGGGGGGGGGGGGGGGGGGGGGGGGGGGGGGGGGGGGGGGGGGGGGGGGGGGGGGGGGGGGGGGGGGGGGGGGGGGGGGGGGGGGGGGGGGGGGGGGGGGGGGGGGGGGGGGGGGGGGGGGGGGGGGGGGGGGGGGGGGGGGGGGGGGGGGGGGGGGGGGGGGGGGGGGGGGGGGGGGGGGGGGGGGGGGGGGGGGGGGGGGGGGGGGGGGGGGGGGGGGGGGGGGGGGGGGGGGGGGGGGGGGGGGGGGGGGGGGGGGGGGGGGGGGGGGGGGGGGGGGGGGGGGGGGGGGGGGGTGGGGGGGGGGGGGGGGGGGGGGGGGGGGGGGGGGGGGGGGGGGGGGGGGGGGGGGGGGGGGGGGGGGGGGGGGGGGGGGGGGGGGGGGGGGGGGGGGGGGGGGGGGGGGGGGGGGGGGGGGGGGGGGGGGGGGGGGGGGGGGGGGGGGGGGGGGGGGGGGGGGGGGGGGGGGGGGGGGGGGGGGGGGGGGGGGGGGGGGGGGGGGGGGGGGGGGGGGGGGGGGGGGGGGGGGGGGGGGGGGGGGGGGGGGGGGGGGGGGGGGGGGGGGGGGGGGGGGGGGGGGGGGGGGGGGGGGGGGGGGGGGGGGGGGGGGGGGGGGGGGGGGGGGGGGGGGGGGGGGGGGGGGGGGGGGGGGGGGGGGGGGGGGGGGGGGGGGGGGGGGGGGGGGGGGGGGGGGGGGGGGGGGGGGGGGGGGGGGGGGGGGGGGGGGGGGGGGGGGGGGGGGGGGGGGGGGGGGGGGGGGGGGGGGGGGGGGGGGGGGGGGGGGGGGGGGGGGGGGGGGGGGGGGGGGGGGGGGGGGGGGGGGGGGGGGGGGGGGGGGGGGGGGGGGGGGGGGGGGGGGGGGGGGGGGGGGGGGGGGGGGGGGGGGGGGGGGGGGGGGGGGGGGGGGGGGGGGGGGGGGGGGGGGGGGGGGGGGGGGGGGGGGGGGGGGGGGGGGGGGGGGGGGGGGGGGGGGGGGGGGGGGGGGGGGGGGGGGGGGGGGGGGGGGGGGGGGGGGGGGGGGGGGGGGGGGGGGGGGGGGGGGGGGGGGGGGGGGGGGGGGGGGGGGGGGGGGGGGGGGGGGGGGGGGGGGGGGGGGGGGGGGGGGGGGGGGGGGGGGGGGGGGGGGGGGGGGGGGGGGGGGGGGGGGGGGGGGGGGGGGGGGGGGGGGGGGGGGGGGGGGGGGGGGGGGGGGGGGGGGGGGGGGGGGGGGGGGGGGGGGGGGGGGGGGGGGGGGGGGGGGGGGGGGGGGGGGGGGGGGGGGGGGGGGGGGGGGGGGGGGGGGGGGGGGGGGGGGGGGGGGTGGGGGGGGGGGGGGGGGGGGGGGGGGGGGGGGGGGGGGGGGGGGGGGGGGGGGGGGGGGGGGGGGGGGGGGGGGGGGGGGGGGGGGGGGGGGGGGGGGGGGGGGGGGGGGGGGGGGGGGGGGGGGGGGGGGGGGGGGGGGGGGGGGGGGGGGGGGGGGGGGGGGGGGGGGGGGGGGGGGGGGGGGGGGGGGGGGGGGGGGGGGGGGGGGGGGGGGGGGGGGGGGGGGGGGGGGGGGGGGGGGGGGGGGGGGGGGGGGGGGGGGGGGGGGGGGGGGGGGGGGGGGGGGGGGGGGGGGGGGGGGGGGGGGGGGGGGGGGGGGGGGGGGGGGGGGGGGGGGGGGGGGGGGGGGGGGGGGGGGGGGGGGGGGGGGGGGGGGGGGGGGGGGGGGGGGGGGGGGGGGGGGGGGGGGGGGGGGGGGGGGGGGGGGGGGGGGGGGGGGGGGGGGGGGGGGGGGGGGGGGGGGGGGGGGGGGGGGGGGGGGGGGGGGGGGGGGGGGGGGGGGGGGGGGGGGGGGGGGGGGGGGGGGGGGGGGGGGGGGGGGGGGGGGGGGGGGGGGGGGGGGGGGGGGGGGGGGGGGGGGGGGGGGGGGGGGGGGGGGGGGGGGGGGGGGGGGGGGGGGGGGGGGGGGGGGGGGGGGGGGGGGGGGGGGGGGGGGGGGGGGGGGGGGGGGGGGGGGGGGGGGGGGGGGGGGGGGGGGGGGGGGGGGGGGGGGGGGGGGGGGGGGGGGGGGGGGGGGGGGGGGGGGGGGGGGGGGGGGGGGGGGGGGGGGGGGGGGGGGGGGGGGGGGGGGGGGGGGGGGGGGGGGGGGGGGGGGGGGGGGGGGGGGGGGGGGGGGGGGGGGGGGGGGGGGGGGGGGGGGGGGGGGGGGGGGGGGGGGGGGGGGGGGGGGGGGGGGGGGGGGGGGGGGGGGGGGGGGGGGGGGGGGGGGGGGGGGGGGGGGGGGGGGGGGGGGGGGGGGGGGGGGGGGGGGGGGGGGGGGGGGGGGGGGGGGGGGGGGGGGGGGGGGGGGGGGGGGGGGGGGGGGGGGGGGGGGGGGGGGGGGGGGGGGGGGGGGGGGGGGGGGGGGGGGGGGGGGGGGGGGGGGGGGGGGGGGGGGGGGGGGGGGGGGGGGGGGGGGGGGGGGGGGGGGGGGGGGGGGGGGGGGGGGGGGGGGGGGGGGGGGGGGGGGGGGGGGGGGGGGGGGGGGGGGGGGGGGGGGGGGGGGGGGGGGGGGGGGGGGGGGGGGGGGGGGGGGGGGGGGGGGGGGGGGGGGGGGGGGGGGGGGGGGGGGGGGGGGGGGGGGGGGGGGGGGGGGGGGGGGGGGGGGGGGGGGGGGGGGGGGGGGGGGGGGGGGGGGGGGGGGGGGGGGGGGGGGGGGGGGGGGGGGGGGGGGGGGGGGGGGGGGGGGGGGGGGGGGGGGGGGGGGGGGGGGGGGGGGGGGGGGGGGGGGGGGGGGGGGGGGGGGGGGGGGGGGGGGGGGGGGGGGGGGGGGGGGGGGGGGGGGGGGGGGGGGGGGGGGGGGGGGGGGGGGGGGGGGGGGGGGGGGGGGGGGGGGGGGGGGGGGGGGGGGGGGGGGGGGGGGGGGGGGGGGGGGGGGGGGGGGGGGGGGGGGGGGGGGGGGGGGGGGGGGGGGGGGGGGGGGGGGGGGGGGGGGGGGGGGGGGGGGGGGGGGGGGGGGGGGGGGGGGGGGGGGGGGGGGGGGGGGGGGGGGGGGGGGGGGGGGGGGGGGGGGGGGGGGGGGGGGGGGGGGGGGGGGGGGGGGGGGGGGGGGGGGGGGGGGGGGGGGGGGGGGGGGGGGGGGGGGGGGGGGGGGGGGGGGGGGGGGGGGGGGGGGGGGGGGGGGGGGGGGGGGGGGGGGGGGGGGGGGGGGGGGGGGGGGGGGGGGGGGGGGGGGGGGGGGGGGGGGGGGGGGGGGGGGGGGGGGGGGGGGGGGGGGGGGGGGGGGGGGGGGGGGGGGGGGGGGGGGGGGGGGGGGGGGGGGGGGGGGGGGGGGGGGGGGGGGGGGGGGGGGGGGGGGGGGGGGGGGGGGGGGGGGGGGGGGGGGGGGGGGGGGGGGGGGGGGGGGGGGGGGGGGGGGGGGGGGGGGGGGGGGGGGGGGGGGGGGGGGGGGGGGGGGGGGGGGGGGGGGGGGGGGGGGGGGGGGGGGGGGGGGGGGGGGGGGGGGGGGGGGGGGGGGGGGGGGGGGGGGGGGGGGGGGGGGGGGGGGGGGGGGGGGGGGGGGGGGGGGGGGGGGGGGGGGGGGGGGGGGGGGGGGGGGGGGGGGGGGGGGGGGGGGGGGGGGGGGGGGGGGGGGGGGGGGGGGGGGGGGGGGGGGGGGGGGGGGGGGGGGGGGGGGGGGGGGGGGGGGGGGGGGGGGGGGGGGGGGGGGGGGGGGGGGGGGGGGGGGGGGGGGGGGGGGGGGGGGGGGGGGGGGGGGGGGGGGGGGGGGGGGGGGGGGGGGGGGGGGGGGGGGGGGGGGGGGGGGGGGGGGGGGGGGGGGGGGGGGGGGGGGGGGGGGGGGGGGGGGGGGGGGGGGGGGGGGGGGGGGGGGGGGGGGGGGGGGGGGGGGGGGGGGGGGGGGGGGGGGGGGGGGGGGGGGGGGGGGGGGGGGGGGGGGGGGGGGGGGGGGGGGGGGGGGGGGGGGGGGGGGGGGGGGGGGGGGGGGGGGGGGGGGGGGGGGGGGGGGGGGGGGGGGGGGGGGGGGGGGGGGGGGGGGGGGGGGGGGGGGGGGGGGGGGGGGGGGGGGGGGGGGGGGGGGGGGGGGGGGGGGGGGGGGGGGGGGGGGGGGGGGGGGGGGGGGGGGGGGGGGGGGGGGGGGGGGGGGGGGGGGGGGGGGGGGGGGGGGGGGGGGGGGGGGGGGGGGGGGGGGGGGGGGGGGGGGGGGGGGGGGGGGGGGGGGGGGGGGGGGGGGGGGGGGGGGGGGGGGGGGGGGGGGGGGGGGGGGGGGGGGGGGGGGGGGGGGGGGGGGGGGGGGGGGGGGGGGGGGGGGGGGGGGGGGGGGGGGGGGGGGGGGGGGGGGGGGGGGGGGGGGGGGGGGGGGGGGGGGGGGGGGGGGGGGGGGGGGGGGGGGGGGGGGGGGGGGGGGGGGGGGGGGGGGGGGGGGGGGGGGGGGGGGGGGGGGGGGGGGGGGGGGGGGGGGGGGGGGGGGGGGGGGGGGGGGGGGGGGGGGGGGGGGGGGGGGGGGGGGGGGGGGGGGGGGGGGGGGGGGGGGGGGGGGGGGGGGGGGGGGGGGGGGGGGGGGGGGGGGGGGGGGGGGGGGGGGGGGGGGGGGGGGGGGGGGGGGGGGGGGGGGGGGGGGGGGGGGGGGGGGGGGGGGGGGGGGGGGGGGGGGGGGGGGGGGGGGGGGGGGGGGGGGGGGGGGGGGGGGGGGGGGGGGGGGGGGGGGGGGGGGGGGGGGGGGGGGGGGGGGGGGGGGGGGGGGGGGGGGGGGGGGGGGGGGGGGGGGGGGGGGGGGGGGGGGGGGGGGGGGGGGGGGGGGGGGGGGGGGGGGGGGGGGGGGGGGGGGGGGGGGGGGGGGGGGGGGGGGGGGGGGGGGGGGGGGGGGGGGGGGGGGGGGGGGGGGGGGGGGGGGGGGGGGGGGGGGGGGGGGGGGGGGGGGGGGGGGGGGGGGGGGGGGGGGGGGGGGGGGGGGGGGGGGGGGGGGGGGGGGGGGGGGGGGGGGGGGGGGGGGGGGGGGGGGGGGGGGGGGGGGGGGGGGGGGGGGGGGGGGGGGGGGGGGGGGGGGGGGGGGGGGGGGGGGGGGGGGGGGGGGGGGGGGGGGGGGGGGGGGGGGGGGGGGGGGGGGGGGGGGGGGGGGGGGGGGGGGGGGGGGGGGGGGGGGGGGGGGGGGGGGGGGGGGGGGGGGGGGGGGGGGGGGGGGGGGGGGGGGGGGGGGGGGGGGGGGGGGGGGGGGGGGGGGGGGGGGGGGGGGGGGGGGGGGGGGGGGGGGGGGGGGGGGGGGGGGGGGGGGGGGGGGGGGGGGGGGGGGGGGGGGGGGGGGGGGGGGGGGGGGGGGGGGGGGGGGGGGGGGGGGGGGGGGGGGGGGGGGGGGGGGGGGGGGGGGGGGGGGGGGGGGGGGGGGGGGGGGGGGGGGGGGGGGGGGGGGGGGGGGGGGGGGGGGGGGGGGGGGGGGGGGGGGGGGGGGGGGGGGGGGGGGGGGGGGGGGGGGGGGGGGGGGGGGGGGGGGGGGGGGGGGGGGGGGGGGGGGGGGGGGGGGGGGGGGGGGGGGGGGGGGGGGGGGGGGGGGGGGGGGGGGGGGGGGGGGGGGGGGGGGGGGGGGGGGGGGGGGGGGGGGGGGGGGGGGGGGGGGGGGGGGGGGGGGGGGGGGGGGGGGGGGGGGGGGGGGGGGGGGGGGGGGGGGGGGGGGGGGGGGGGGGGGGGGGGGGGGGGGGGGGGGGGGGGGGGGGGGGGGGGGGGGGGGGGGGGGGGGGGGGGGGGGGGGGGGGGGGGGGGGGGGGGGGGGGGGGGGGGGGGGGGGGGGGGGGGGGGGGGGGGGGGGGGGGGGGGGGGGGGGGGGGGGGGGGGGGGGGGGGGGGGGGGGGGGGGGGGGGGGGGGGGGGGGGGGGGGGGGGGGGGGGGGGGGGGGGGGGGGGGGGGGGGGGGGGGGGGGGGGGGGGGGGGGGGGGGGGGGGGGGGGGGGGGGGGGGGGGGGGGGGGGGGGGGGGGGGGGGGGGGGGGGGGGGGGGGGGGGGGGGGGGGGGGGGGGGGGGGGGGGGGGGGGGGGGGGGGGGGGGGGGGGGGGGGGGGGGGGGGGGGGGGGGGGGGGGGGGGGGGGGGGGGGGGGGGGGGGGGGGGGGGGGGGGGGGGGGGGGGGGGGGGGGGGGGGGGGGGGGGGGGGGGGGGGGGGGGGGGGGGGGGGGGGGGGGGGGGGGGGGGGGGGGGGGGGGGGGGGGGGGGGGGGGGGGGGGGGGGGGGGGGGGGGGGGGGGGGGGGGGGGGGGGGGGGGGGGGGGGGGGGGGGGGGGGGGGGGGGGGGGGGGGGGGGGGGGGGGGGGGGGGGGGGGGGGGGGGGGGGGGGGGGGGGGGGGGGGGGGGGGGGGGGGGGGGGGGGGGGGGGGGGGGGGGGGGGGGGGGGGGGGGGGGGGGGGGGGGGGGGGGGGGGGGGGGGGGGGGGGGGGGGGGGGGGGGGGGGGGGGGGGGGGGGGGGGGGGGGGGGGGGGGGGGGGGGGGGGGGGGGGGGGGGGGGGGGGGGGGGGGGGGGGGGGGGGGGGGGGGGGGGGGGGGGGGGGGGGGGGGGGGGGGGGGGGGGGGGGGGGGGGGGGGGGGGGGGGGGGGGGGGGGGGGGGGGGGGGGGGGGGGGGGGGGGGGGGGGGGGGGGGGGGGGGGGGGGGGGGGGGGGGGGGGGGGGGGGGGGGGGGGGGGGGGGGGGGGGGGGGGGGGGGGGGGGGGGGGGGGGGGGGGGGGGGGGGGGGGGGGGGGGGGGGGGGGGGGGGGGGGGGGGGGGGGGGGGGGGGGGGGGGGGGGGGGGGGGGGGGGGGGGGGGGGGGGGGGGGGGGGGGGGGGGGGGGGGGGGGGGGGGGGGGGGGGGGGGGGGGGGGGGGGGGGGGGGGGGGGGGGGGGGGGGGGGGGGGGGGGGGGGGGGGGGGGGGGGGGGGGGGGGGGGGGGGGGGGGGGGGGGGGGGGGGGGGGGGGGGGGGGGGGGGGGGGGGGGGGGGGGGGGGGGGGGGGGGGGGGGGGGGGGGGGGGGGGGGGGGGGGGGGGGGGGGGGGGGGGGGGGGGGGGGGGGGGGGGGGGGGGGGGGGGGGGGGGGGGGGGGGGGGGGGGGGGGGGGGGGGGGGGGGGGGGGGGGGGGGGGGGGGGGGGGGGGGGGGGGGGGGGGGGGGGGGGGGGGGGGGGGGGGGGGGGGGGGGGGGGGGGGGGGGGGGGGGGGGGGGGGGGGGGGGGGGGGGGGGGGGGGGGGGGGGGGGGGGGGGGGGGGGGGGGGGGGGGGGGGGGGGGGGGGGGGGGGGGGGGGGGGGGGGGGGGGGGGGGGGGGGGGGGGGGGGGGGGGGGGGGGGGGGGGGGGGGGGGGGGGGGGGGGGGGGGGGGGGGGGGGGGGGGGGGGGGGGGGGGGGGGGGGGGGGGGGGGGGGGGGGGGGGGGGGGGGGGGGGGGGGGGGGGGGGGGGGGGGGGGGGGGGGGGGGGGGGGGGGGGGGGGGGGGGGGGGGGGGGGGGGGGGGGGGGGGGGGGGGGGGGGGGGGGGGGGGGGGGGGGGGGGGGGGGGGGGGGGGGGGGGGGGGGGGGGGGGGGGGGGGGGGGGGGGGGGGGGGGGGGGGGGGGGGGGGGGGGGGGGGGGGGGGGGGGGGGGGGGGGGGGGGGGGGGGGGGGGGGGGGGGGGGGGGGGGGGGGGGGGGGGGGGGGGGGGGGGGGGGGGGGGGGGGGGGGGGGGGGGGGGGGGGGGGGGGGGGGGGGGGGGGGGGGGGGGGGGGGGGGGGGGGGGGGGGGGGGGGGGGGGGGGGGGGGGGGGGGGGGGGGGGGGGGGGGGGGGGGGGGGGGGGGGGGGGGGGGGGGGGGGGGGGGGGGGGGGGGGGGGGGGGGGGGGGGGGGGGGGGGGGGGTGGGGGGGGGGGGGGGGGGGGGGGGGGGGGGGGGGGGGGGGGGGGGGGGGGGGGGGGGGGGGGGGGGGGGGGGGGGGGGGGGGGGGGGGGGGGGGGGGGGGGGGGGGGGGGGGGGGGGGGGGGGGGGGGGGGGGGGGGGGGGGGGGGGGGGGGGGGGGGGGGGGGGGGGGGGGGGGGGGGGGGGGGGGGGGGGGGGGGGGGGGGGGGGGGGGGGGGGGGGGGGGGGGGGGGGGGGGGGGGGGGGGGGGGGGGGGGGGGGGGGGGGGGGGGGGGGGGGGGGGGGGGGGGGGGGGGGGGGGGGGGGGGGGGGGGGGGGGGGGGGGGGGGGGGGGGGGGGGGGGGGGGGGGGGGGGGGGGGGGGGGGGGGGGGGGGGGGGGGGGGGGGGGGGGGGGGGGGGGGGGGGGGGGGGGGGGGGGGGGGGGGGGGGGGGGGGGGGGGGGGGGGGGGGGGGGGGGGGGGGGGGGGGGGGGGGGGGGGGGGGGGGGGGGGGGGGGGGGGGGGGGGGGGGGGGGGGGGGGGGGGGGGGGGGGGGGGGGGGGGGGGGGGGGGGGGGGGGGGGGGGGGGGGGGGGGGGGGGGGGGGGGGGGGGGGGGGGGGGGGGGGGGGGGGGGGGGGGGGGGGGGGGGGGGGGGGGGGGGGGGGGGGGGGGGGGGGGGGGGGGGGGGGGGGGGGGGGGGGGGGGGGGGGGGGGGGGGGGGGGGGGGGGGGGGGGGGGGGGGGGGGGGGGGGGGGGGGGGGGGGGGGGGGGGGGGGGGGGGGGGGGGGGGGGGGGGGGGGGGGGGGGGGGGGGGGGGGGGGGGGGGGGGGGGGGGGGGGGGGGGGGGGGGGGGGGGGGGGGGGGGGGGGGGGGGGGGGGGGGGGGGGGGGGGGGGGGGGGGGGGGGGGGGGGGGGGGGGGGGGGGGGGGGGGGGGGGGGGGGGGGGGGGGGGGGGGGGGGGGGGGGGGGGGGGGGGGGGGGGGGGGGGGGGGGGGGGGGGGGGGGGGGGGGGGGGGGGGGGGGGGGGGGGGGGGGGGGGGGGGGGGGGGGGGGGGGGGGGGGGGGGGGGGGGGGGGGGGGGGGGGGGGGGGGGGGGGGGGGGGGGGGGGGGGGGGGGGGGGGGGGGGGGGGGGGGGGGGGGGGGGGGGGGGGGGGGGGGGGGGGGGGGGGGGGGGGGGGGGGGGGGGGGGGGGGGGGGGGGGGGGGGGGGGGGGGGGGGGGGGGGGGGGGGGGGGGGGGGGGGGGGGGGGGGGGGGGGGGGGGGGGGGGGGGGGGGGGGGGGGGGGGGGGGGGGGGGGGGGGGGGGGGGGGGGGGGGGGGGGGGGGGGGGGGGGGGGGGGGGGGGGGGGGGGGGGGGGGGGGGGGGGGGGGGGGGGGGGGGGGGGGGGGGGGGGGGGGGGGGGGGGGGGGGGGGGGGGGGGGGGGGGGGGGGGGGGGGGGGGGGGGGGGGGGGGGGGGGGGGGGGGGGGGGGGGGGGGGGGGGGGGGGGGGGGGGGGGGGGGGGGGGGGGGGGGGGGGGGGGGGGGGGGGGGGGGGGGGGGGGGGGGGGGGGGGGGGGGGGGGGGGGGGGGGGGGGGGGGGGGGGGGGGGGGGGGGGGGGGGGGGGGGGGGGGGGGGGGGGGGGGGGGGGGGGGGGGGGGGGGGGGGGGGGGGGGGGGGGGGGGGGGGGGGGGGGGGGGGGGGGGGGGGGGGGGGGGGGGGGGGGGGGGGGGGGGGGGGGGGGGGGGGGGGGGGGGGGGGGGGGGGGGGGGGGGGGGGGGGGGGGGGGGGGGGGGGGGGGGGGGGGGGGGGGGGGGGGGGGGGGGGGGGGGGGGGGGGGGGGGGGGGGGGGGGGGGGGGGGGGGGGGGGGGGGGGGGGGGGGGGGGGGGGGGGGGGGGGGGGGGGGGGGGGGGGGGGGGGGGGGGGGGGGGGGGGGGGGGGGGGGGGGGGGGGGGGGGGGGGGGGGGGGGGGGGGGGGGGGGGGGGGGGGGGGGGGGGGGGGGGGGGGGGGGGGGGGGGGGGGGGGGGGGGGGGGGGGGGGGGGGGGGGGGGGGGGGGGGGGGGGGGGGGGGGGGGGGGGGGGGGGGGGGGGGGGGGGGGGGGGGGGGGGGGGGGGGGGGGGGGGGGGGGGGGGGGGGGGGGGGGGGGGGGGGGGGGGGGGGGGGGGGGGGGGGGGGGGGGGGGGGGGGGGGGGGGGGGGGGGGGGGGGGGGGGGGGGGGGGGGGGGGGGGGGGGGGGGGGGGGGGGGGGGGGGGGGGGGGGGGGGGGGGGGGGGGGGGGGGGGGGGGGGGGGGGGGGGGGGGGGGGGGGGGGGGGGGGGGGGGGGGGGGGGGGGGGGGGGGGGGGGGGGGGGGGGGGGGGGGGGGGGGGGGGGGGGGGGGGGGGGGGGGGGGGGGGGGGGGGGGGGGGGGGGGGGGGGGGGGGGGGGGGGGGGGGGGGGGGGGGGGGGGGGGGGGGGGGGGGGGGGGGGGGGGGGGGGGGGGGGGGGGGGGGGGGGGGGGGGGGGGGGGGGGGGGGGGGGGGGGGGGGGGGGGGGGGGGGGGGGGGGGGGGGGGGGGGGGGGGGGGGGGGGGGGGGGGGGGGGGGGGGGGGGGGGGGGGGGGGGGGGGGGGGGGGGGGGGGGGGGGGGGGGGGGGGGGGGGGGGGGGGGGGGGGGGGGGGGGGGGGGGGGGGGGGGGGGGGGGGGGGGGGGGGGGGGGGGGGGGGGGGGGGGGGGGGGGGGGGGGGGGGGGGGGGGGGGGGGGGGGGGGGGGGGGGGGGGGGGGGGGGGGGGGGGGGGGGGGGGGGGGGGGGGGGGGGGGGGGGGGGGGGGGGGGGGGGGGGGGGGGGGGGGGGGGGGGGGGGGGGGGGGGGGGGGGGGGGGGGGGGGGGGGGGGGGGGGGGGGGGGGGGGGGGGGGGGGGGGGGGGGGGGGGGGGGGGGGGGGGGGGGGGGGGGGGGGGGGGGGGGGGGGGGGGGGGGGGGGGGGGGGGGGGGGGGGGGGGGGGGGGGGGGGGGGGGGGGGGGGGGGGGGGGGGGGGGGGGGGGGGGGGGGGGGGGGGGGGGGGGGGGGGGGGGGGGGGGGGGGGGGGGGGGGGGGGGGGGGGGGGGGGGGGGGGGGGGGGGGGGGGGGGGGGGGGGGGGGGGGGGGGGGGGGGGGGGGGGGGGGGGGGGGGGGGGGGGGGGGGGGGGGGGGGGGGGGGGGGGGGGGGGGGGGGGGGGGGGGGGGGGGGGGGGGGGGGGGGGGGGGGGGGGGGGGGGGGGGGGGGGGGGGGGGGGGGGGGGGGGGGGGGGGGGGGGGGGGGGGGGGGGGGGGGGGGGGGGGGGGGGGGGGGGGGGGGGGGGGGGGGGGGGGGGGGGGGGGGGGGGGGGGGGGGGGGGGGGGGGGGGGGGGGGGGGGGGGGGGGGGGGGGGGGGGGGGGGGGGGGGGGGGGGGGGGGGGGGGGGGGGGGGGGGGGGGGGGGGGGGGGGGGGGGGGGGGGGGGGGGGGGGGGGGGGGGGGGGGGGGGGGGGGGGGGGGGGGGGGGGGGGGGGGGGGGGGGGGGGGGGGGGTTGGGGGGGGGGGGGGGGGGGGGGGGGGGGGGGGGGGGGGGGGGGGGGGGGGGGGGGGGGGGGGGGGGGGGGGGGGGGGGGGGGGGGGGGGGGGGGGGGGGGGGGGGGGGGGGGGGGGGGGGGGGGGGGGGGGGGGGGGGGGGGGGGGGGGGGGGGGGGGGGGGGGGGGGGGGGGGGGGGGGGGGGGGGGGGGGGGGGGGGGGGGGGGGGGGGGGGGGGGGGGGGGGGGGGGGGGGGGGGGGGGGGGGGGGGGGGGGGGGGGGGGGGGGGGGGGGGGGGGGGGGGGGGGGGGGGGGGGGGGGGGGGGGGGGGGGGGGGGGGGGGGGGGGGGGGGGGGGGGGGGGGGGGGGGGGGGGGGGGGGGGGGGGGGGGGGGGGGGGGGGGGGGGGGGGGGGGGGGGGGGGGGGGGGGGGGGGGGGGGGGGGGGGGGGGGGGGGGGGGGGGGGGGGGGGGGGGGGGGGGGGGGGGGGGGGGGGGGGGGGGGGGGGGGGGGGGGGGGGGGGGGGGGGGGGGGGGGGGGGGGGGGGGGGGGGGGGGGGGGGGGGGGGGGGGGGGGGGGGGGGGGGGGGGGGGGGGGGGGGGGGGGGGGGGGGGGGGGGGGGGGGGGGGGGGGGGGGGGGGGGGGGGGGGGGGGGGGGGGGGGGGGGGGGGGGGGGGGGGGGGGGGGGGGGGGGGGGGGGGGGGGGGGGGGGGGGGGGGGGGGGGGGGGGGGGGGGGGGGGGGGGGGGGGGGGGGGGGGGGGGGGGGGGGGGGGGGGGGGGGGGGGGGGGGGGGGGGGGGGGGGGGGGGGGGGGGGGGGGGGGGGGGGGGGGGGGGGGGGGGGGGGGGGGGGGGGGGGGGGGGGGGGGGGGGGGGGGGGGGGGGGGGGGGGGGGGGGGGGGGGGGGGGGGGGGGGGGGGGGGGGGGGGGGGGGGGGGGGGGGGGGGGGGGGGGGGGGGGGGGGGGGGGGGGGGGGGGGGGGGGGGGGGGGGGGGGGGGGGGGGGGGGGGGGGGGGGGGGGGGGGGGGGGGGGGGGGGGGGGGGGGGGGGGGGGGGGGGGGGGGGGGGGGGGGGGGGGGGGGGGGGGGGGGGGGGGGGGGGGGGGGGGGGGGGGGGGGGGGGGGGGGGGGGGGGGGGGGGGGGGGGGGGGGGGGGGGGGGGGGGGGGGGGGGGGGGGGGGGGGGGGGGGGGGGGGGGGGGGGGGGGGGGGGGGGGGGGGGGGGGGGGGGGGGGGGGGGGGGGGGGGGGGGGGGGGGGGGGGGGGGGGGGGGGGGGGGGGGGGGGGGGGGGGGGGGGGGGGGGGGGGGGGGGGGGGGGGGGGGGGGGGGGGGGGGGGGGGGGGGGGGGGGGGGGGGGGGGGGGGGGGGGGGGGGGGGGGGGGGGGGGGGGGGGGGGGGGGGGGGGGGGGGGGGGGGGGGGGGGGGGGGGGGGGGGGGGGGGGGGGGGGGGGGGGGGGGGGGGGGGGGGGGGGGGGGGGGGGGGGGGGGGGGGGGGGGGGGGGGGGGGGGGGGGGGGGGGGGGGGGGGGGGGGGGGGGGGGGGGGGGGGGGGGGGGGGGGGGGGGGGGGGGGGGGGGGGGGGGGGGGGGGGGGGGGGGGGGGGGGGGGGGGGGGGGGGGGGGGGGGGGGGGGGGGGGGGGGGGGGGGGGGGGGGGGGGGGGGGGGGGGGGGGGGGGGGGGGGGGGGGGGGGGGGGGGGGGGGGGGGGGGGGGGGGGGGGGGGGGGGGGGGGGGGGGGGGGGGGGGGGGGGGGGGGGGGGGGGGGGGGGGGGGGGGGGGGGGGGGGGGGGGGGGGGGGGGGGGGGGGGGGGGGGGGGGGGGGGGGGGGGGGGGGGGGGGGGGGGGGGGGGGGGGGGGGGGGGGGGGGGGGGGGGGGGGGGGGGGGGGGGGGGGGGGGGGGGGGGGGGGGGGGGGGGGGGGGGGGGGGGGGGGGGGGGGGGGGGGGGGGGGGGGGGGGGGGGGGGGGGGGGGGGGGGGGGGGGGGGGGGGGGGGGGGGGGGGGGGGGGGGGGGGGGGGGGGGGGGGGGGGGGGGGGGGGGGGGGGGGGGGGGGGGGGGGGGGGGGGGGGGGGGGGGGGGGGGGGGGGGGGGGGGGGGGGGGGGGGGGGGGGGGGGGGGGGGGGGGGGGGGGGGGGGGGGGGGGGGGGGGGGGGGGGGGGGGGGGGGGGGGGGGGGGGGGGGGGGGGGGGGGGGGGGGGGGGGGGGGGGGGGGGGGGGGGGGGGGGGGGGGGGGGGGGGGGGGGGGGGGGGGGGGGGGGGGGGGGGGGGGGGGGGGGGGGGGGGGGGGGGGGGGGGGGGGGGGGGGGGGGGGGGGGGGGGGGGGGGGGGGGGGGGGGGGGGGGGGGGGGGGGGGGGGGGGGGGGGGGGGGGGGGGGGGGGGGGGGGGGGGGGGGGGGGGGGGGGGGGGGGGGGGGGGGGGGGGGGGGGGGGGGGGGGGGGGGGGGGGGGGGGGGGGGGGGGGGGGGGGGGGGGGGGGGGGGGGGGGGGGGGGGGGGGGGGGGGGGGGGGGGGGGGGGGGGGGGGGGGGGGGGGGGGGGGGGGGGGGGGGGGGGGGGGGGGGGGGGGGGGGGGGGGGGGGGGGGGGGGGGGGGGGGGGGGGGGGGGGGGGGGGGGGGGGGGGGGGGGGGGGGGGGGGGGGGGGGGGGGGGGGGGGGGGGGGGGGGGGGGGGGGGGGGGGGGGGGGGGGGGGGGGGGGGGGGGGGGGGGGGGGGGGGGGGGGGGGGGGGGGGGGGGGGGGGGGGGGGGGGGGGGGGGGGGGGGGGGGGGGGGGGGGGGGGGGGGGGGGGGGGGGGGGGGGGGGGGGGGGGGGGGGGGGGGGGGGGGGGGGGGGGGGGGGGGGGGGGGGGGGGGGGGGGGGGGGGGGGGGGGGGGGGGGGGGGGGGGGGGGGGGGGGGGGGGGGGGGGGGGGGGGGGGGGGGGGGGGGGGGGGGGGGGGGGGGGGGGGGGGGGGGGGGGGGGGGGGGGGGGGGGGGGGGGGGGGGGGGGGGGGGGGGGGGGGGGGGGGGGGGGGGGGGGGGGGGGGGGGGGGGGGGGGGGGGGGGGGGGGGGGGGGGGGGGGGGGGGGGGGGGGGGGGGGGGGGGGGGGGGGGGGGGGGGGGGGGGGGGGGGGGGGGGGGGGGGGGGGGGGGGGGGGGGGGGGGGGGGGGGGGGGGGGGGGGGGGGGGGGGGGGGGGGGGGGGGGGGGGGGGGGGGGGGGGGGGGGGGGGGGGGGGGGGGGGGGGGGGGGGGGGGGGGGGGGGGGGGGGGGGGGGGGGGGGGGGGGGGGGGGGGGGGGGGGGGGGGGGGGGGGGGGGGGGGGGGGGGGGGGGGGGGGGGGGGGGGGGGGGGGGGGGGGGGGGGGGGGGGGGGGGGGGGGGGGGGGGGGGGGGGGGGGGGGGGGGGGGGGGGGGGGGGGGGGGGGGGGGGGGGGGGGGGGGGGGGGGGGGGGGGGGGGGGGGGGGGGGGGGGGGGGGGGGGGGGGGGGGGGGGGGGGGGGGGGGGGGGGGGGGGGGGGGGGGGGGGGGGGGGGGGGGGGGGGGGGGGGGGGGGGGGGGGGGGGGGGGGGGGGGGGGGGGGGGGGGGGGGGGGGGGGGGGGGGGGGGGGGGGGGGGGGGGGGGGGGGGGGGGGGGGGGGGGGGGGGGGGGGGGGGGGGGGGGGGGGGGGGGGGGGGGGGGGGGGGGGGGGGGGGGGGGGGGGGGGGGGGGGGGGGGGGGGGGGGGGGGGGGGGGGGGGGGGGGGGGGGGGGGGGGGGGGGGGGGGGGGGGGGGGGGGGGGGGGGGGGGGGGGGGGGGGGGGGGGGGGGGGGGGGGGGGGGGGGGGGGGGGGGGGGGGGGGGGGGGGGGGGGGGGGGGGGGGGGGGGGGGGGGGGGGGGGGGGGGGGGGGGGGGGGGGGGGGGGGGGGGGGGGGGGGGGGGGGGGGGGGGGGGGGGGGGGGGGGGGGGGGGGGGGGGGGGGGGGGGGGGGGGGGGGGGGGGGGGGGGGGGGGGGGGGGGGGGGGGGGGGGGGGGGGGGGGGGGGGGGGGGGGGGGGGGGGGGGGGGGGGGGGGGGGGGGGGGGGGGGGGGGGGGGGGGGGGGGGGGGGGGGGGGGGGGGGGGGGGGGGGGGGGGGGGGGGGGGGGGGGGGGGGGGGGGGGGGGGGGGGGGGGGGGGGGGGGGGGGGGGGGGGGGGGGGGGGGGGGGGGGGGGGGGGGGGGGGGGGGGGGGGGGGGGGGGGGGGGGGGGGGGGGGGGGGGGGGGGGGGGGGGGGGGGGGGGGGGGGGGGGGGGGGGGGGGGGGGGGGGGGGGGGGGGGGGGGGGGGGGGGGGGGGGGGGGGGGGGGGGGGGGGGGGGGGGGGGGGGGGGGGGGGGGGGGGGGGGGGGGGGGGGGGGGGGGGGGGGGGGGGGGGGGGGGGGGGGGGGGGGGGGGGGGGGGGGGGGGGGGGGGGGGGGGGGGGGGGGGGGGGGGGGGGGGGGGGGGGGGGGGGGGGGGGGGGGGGGGGGGGGGGGGGGGGGGGGGGGGGGGGGGGGGGGGGGGGGGGGGGGGGGGGGGGGGGGGGGGGGGGGGGGGGGGGGGGGGGGGGGGGGGGGGGGGGGGGGGGGGGGGGGGGGGGGGGGGGGGGGGGGGGGGGGGGGGGGGGGGGGGGGGGGGGGGGGGGGGGGGGGGGGGGGGGGGGGGGGGGGGGGGGGGGGGGGGGGGGGGGGGGGGGGGGGGGGGGGGGGGGGGGGGGGGGGGGGGGGGGGGGGGGGGGGGGGGGGGGGGGGGGGGGGGGGGGGGGGGGGGGGGGGGGGGGGGGGGGGGGGGGGGGGGGGGGGGGGGGGGGGGGGGGGGGGGGGGGGGGGGGGGGGGGGGGGGGGGGGGGGGGGGGGGGGGGGGGGGGGGGGGGGGGGGGGGGGGGGGGGGGGGGGGGGGGGGGGGGGGGGGGGGGGGGGGGGGGGGGGGGGGGGGGGGGGGGGGGGGGGGGGGGGGGGGGGGGGGGGGGGGGGGGGGGGGGGGGGGGGGGGGGGGGGGGGGGGGGGGGGGGGGGGGGGGGGGGGGGGGGGGGGGGGGGGGGGGGGGGGGGGGGGGGGGGGGGGGGGGGGGGGGGGGGGGGGGGGGGGGGGGGGGGGGGGGGGGGGGGGGGGGGGGGGGGGGGGGGGGGGGGGGGGGGGGGGGGGGGGGGGGGGGGGGGGGGGGGGGGGGGGGGGGGGGGGGGGGGGGGGGGGGGGGGGGGGGGGGGGGGGGGGGGGGGGGGGGGGGGGGGGGGGGGGGGGGGGGGGGGGGGGGGGGGGGGGGGGGGGGGGGGGGGGGGGGGGGGGGGGGGGGGGGGGGGGGGGGGGGGGGGGGGGGGGGGGGGGGGGGGGGGGGGGGGGGGGGGGGGGGGGGGGGGGGGGGGGGGGGGGGGGGGGGGGGGGGGGGGGGGGGGGGGGGGGGGGGGGGGGGGGGGGGGGGGGGGGGGGGGGGGGGGGGGGGGGGGGGGGGGGGGGGGGGGGGGGGGGGGGGGGGGGGGGGGGGGGGGGGGGGGGGGGGGGGGGGGGGGGGGGGGGGGGGGGGGGGGGGGGGGGGGGGGGGGGGGGGGGGGGGGGGGGGGGGGGGGGGGGGGGGGGGGGGGGGGGGGGGGGGGGGGGGGGGGGGGGGGGGGGGGGGGGGGGGGGGGGGGGGGGGGGGGGGGGGGGGGGGGGGGGGGGGGGGGGGGGGGGGGGGGGGGGGGGGGGGGGGGGGGGGGGGGGGGGGGGGGGGGGGGGGGGGGGGGGGGGGGGGGGGGGGGGGGGGGGGGGGGGGGGGGGGGGGGGGGGGGGGGGGGGGGGGGGGGGGGGGGGGGGGGGGGGGGGGGGGGGGGGGGGGGGGGGGGGGGGGGGGGGGGGGGGGGGGGGGGGGGGGGGGGGGGGGGGGGGGGGGGGGGGGGGGGGGGGGGGGGGGGGGGGGGGGGGGGGGGGGGGGGGGGGGGGGGGGGGGGGGGGGGGGGGGGGGGGGGGGGGGGGGGGGGGGGGGGGGGGGGGGGGGGGGGGGGGGGGGGGGGGGGGGGGGGGGGGGGGGGGGGGGGGGGGGGGGGGGGGGGGGGGGGGGGGGGGGGGGGGGGGGGGGGGGGGGGGGGGGGGGGGGGGGGGGGGGGGGGGGGGGGGGGGGGGGGGGGGGGGGGGGGGGGGGGGGGGGGGGGGGGGGGGGGGGGGGGGGGGGGGGGGGGGGGGGGGGGGGGGGGGGGGGGGGGGGGGGGGGGGGGGGGGGGGGGGGGGGGGGGGGGGGGGGGGGGGGGGGGGGGGGGGGGGGGGGGGGGGGGGGGGGGGGGGGGGGGGGGGGGGGGGGGGGGGGGGGGGGGGGGGGGGGGGGGGGGGGGGGGGGGGGGGGGGGGGGGGGGGGGGGGGGGGGGGGGGGGGGGGGGGGGGGGGGGGGGGGGGGGGGGGGGGGGGGGGGGGGGGGGGGGGGGGGGGGGGGGGGGGGGGGGGGGGGGGGGGGGGGGGGGGGGGGGGGGGGGGGGGGGGGGGGGGGGGGGGGGGGGGGGGGGGGGGGGGGGGGGGGGGGGGGGGGGGGGGGGGGGGGGGGGGGGGGGGGGGGGGGGGGGGGGGGGGGGGGGGGGGGGGGGGGGGGGGGGGGGGGGGGGGGGGGGGGGGGGGGGGGGGGGGGGGGGGGGGGGGGGGGGGGGGGGGGGGGGGGGGGGGGGGGGGGGGGGGGGGGGGGGGGGGGGGGGGGGGGGGGGGGGGGGGGGGGGGGGGGGGGGGGGGGGGGGGGGGGGGGGGGGGGGGGGGGGGGGGGGGGGGGGGGGGGGGGGGGGGGGGGGGGGGGGGGGGGGGGGGGGGGGGGGGGGGGGGGGGGGGGGGGGGGGGGGGGGGGGGGGGGGGGGGGGGGGGGGGGGGGGGGGGGGGGGGGGGGGGGGGGGGGGGGGGGGGGGGGGGGGGGGGGGGGGGGGGGGGGGGGGGGGGGGGGGGGGGGGGGGGGGGGGGGGGGGGGGGGGGGGGGGGGGGGGGGGGGGGGGGGGGGGGGGGGGGGGGGGGGGGGGGGGGGGGGGGGGGGGGGGGGGGGGGGGGGGGGGGGGGGGGGGGGGGGGGGGGGGGGGGGGGGGGGGGGGGGGGGGGGGGGGGGGGGGGGGGGGGGGGGGGGGGGGGGGGGGGGGGGGGGGGGGGGGGGGGGGGGGGGGGGGGGGGGGGGGGGGGGGGGGGGGGGGGGGGGGGGGGGGGGGGGGGGGGGGGGGGGGGGGGGGGGGGGGGGGGGGGGGGGGGGGGGGGGGGGGGGGGGGGGGGGGGGGGGGGGGGGGGGGGGGGGGGGGGGGGGGGGGGGGGGGGGGGGGGGGGGGGGGGGGGGGGGGGGGGGGGGGGGGGGGGGGGGGGGGGGGGGGGGGGGGGGGGGGGGGGGGGGGGGGGGGGGGGGGGGGGGGGGGGGGGGGGGGGGGGGGGGGGGGGGGGGGGGGGGGGGGGGGGGGGGGGGGGGGGGGGGGGGGGGGGGGGGGGGGGGGGGGGGGGGGGGGGGGGGGGGGGGGGGGGGGGGGGGGGGGGGGGGGGGGGGGGGGGGGGGGGGGGGGGGGGGGGGGGGGGGGGGGGGGGGGGGGGGGGGGGGGGGGGGGGGGGGGGGGGGGGGGGGGGGGGGGGGGGGGGGGGGGGGGGGGGGGGGGGGGGGGGGGGGGGGGGGGGGGGGGGGGGGGGGGGGGGGGGGGGGGGGGGGGGGGGGGGGGGGGGGGGGGGGGGGGGGGGGGGGGGGGGGGGGGGGGGGGGGGGGGGGGGGGGGGGGGGGGGGGGGGGGGGGGGGGGGGGGGGGGGGGGGGGGGGGGGGGGGGGGGGGGGGGGGGGGGGGGGGGGGGGGGGGGGGGGGGGGGGGGGGGGGGGGGGGGGGGGGGGGGGGGGGGGGGGGGGGGGGGGGGGGGGGGGGGGGGGGGGGGGGGGGGGGGGGGGGGGGGGGGGGGGGGGGGGGGGGGGGGGGGGGGGGGGGGGGGGGGGGGGGGGGGGGGGGGGGGGGGGGGGGGGGGGGGGGGGGGGGGGGGGGGGGGGGGGGGGGGGGGGGGGGGGGGGGGGGGGGGGGGGGGGGGGGGGGGGGGGGGGGGGGGGGGGGGGGGGGGGGGGGGGGGGGGGGGGGGGGGGGGGGGGGGGGGGGGGGGGGGGGGGGGGGGGGGGGGGGGGGGGGGGGGGGGGGGGGGGGGGGGGGGGGGGGGGGGGGGGGGGGGGGGGGGGGGGGGGGGGGGGGGGGGGGGGGGGGGGGGGGGGGGGGGGGGGGGGGGGGGGGGGGGGGGGGGGGGGGGGGGGGGGGGGGGGGGGGGGGGGGGGGGGGGGGGGGGGGGGGGGGGGGGGGGGGGGGGGGGGGGGGGGGGGGGGGGGGGGGGGGGGGGGGGGGGGGGGGGGGGGGGGGGGGGGGGGGGGGGGGGGGGGGGGGGGGGGGGGGGGGGGGGGGGGGGGGGGGGGGGGGGGGGGGGGGGGGGGGGGGGGGGGGGGGGGGGGGGGGGGGGGGGGGGGGGGGGGGGGGGGGGGGGGGGGGGGGGGGGGGGGGGGGGGGGGGGGGGGGGGGGGGGGGGGGGGGGGGGGGGGGGGGGGGGGGGGGGGGGGGGGGGGGGGGGGGGGGGGGGGGGGGGGGGGGGGGGGGGGGGGGGGGGGGGGGGGGGGGGGGGGGGGGGGGGGGGGGGGGGGGGGGGGGGGGGGGGGGGGGGGGGGGGGGGGGGGGGGGGGGGGGGGGGGGGGGGGGGGGGGGGGGGGGGGGGGGGGGGGGGGGGGGGGGGGGGGGGGGGGGGGGGGGGGGGGGGGGGGGGGGGGGGGGGGGGGGGGGGGGGGGGGGGGGGGGGGGGGGGGGGGGGGGGGGGGGGGGGGGGGGGGGGGGGGGGGGGGGGGGGGGGGGGGGGGGGGGGGGGGGGGGGGGGGGGGGGGGGGGGGGGGGGGGGGGGGGGGGGGGGGGGGGGGGGGGGGGGGGGGGGGGGGGGGGGGGGGGGGGGGGGGGGGGGGGGGGGGGGGGGGGGGGGGGGGGGGGGGGGGGGGGGGGGGGGGGGGGGGGGGGGGGGGGGGGGGGGGGGGGGGGGGGGGGGGGGGGGGGGGGGGGGGGGGGGGGGGGGGGGGGGGGGGGGGGGGGGGGGGGGGGGGGGGGGGGGGGGGGGGGGGGGGGGGGGGGGGGGGGGGGGGGGGGGGGGGGGGGGGGGGGGGGGGGGGGGGGGGGGGGGGGGGGGGGGGGGGGGGGGGGGGGGGGGGGGGGGGGGGGGGGGGGGGGGGGGGGGGGGGGGGGGGGGGGGGGGGGGGGGGGGGGGGGGGGGGGGGGGGGGGGGGGGGGGGGGGGGGGGGGGGGGGGGGGGGGGGGGGGGGGGGGGGGGGGGGGGGGGGGGGGGGGGGGGGGGGGGGGGGGGGGGGGGGGGGGGGGGGGGGGGGGGGGGGGGGGGGGGGGGGGGGGGGGGGGGGGGGGGGGGGGGGGGGGGGGGGGGGGGGGGGGGGGGGGGGGGGGGGGGGGGGGGGGGGGGGGGGGGGGGGGGGGGGGGGGGGGGGGGGGGGGGGGGGGGGGGGGGGGGGGGGGGGGGGGGGGGGGGGGGGGGGGGGGGGGGGGGGGGGGGGGGGGGGGGGGGGGGGGGGGGGGGGGGGGGGGGGGGGGGGGGGGGGGGGGGGGGGGGGGGGGGGGGGGGGGGGGGGGGGGGGGGGGGGGGGGGGGGGGGGGGGGGGGGGGGGGGGGGGGGGGGGGGGGGGGGGGGGGGGGGGGGGGGGGGGGGGGGGGGGGGGGGGGGGGGGGGGGGGGGGGGGGGGGGGGGGGGGGGGGGGGGGGGGGGGGGGGGGGGGGGGGGGGGGGGGGGGGGGGGGGGGGGGGGGGGGGGGGGGGGGGGGGGGGGGGGGGGGGGGGGGGGGGGGGGGGGGGGGGGGGGGGGGGGGGGGGGGGGGGGGGGGGGGGGGGGGGGGGGGGGGGGGGGGGGGGGGGGGGGGGGGGGGGGGGGGGGGGGGGGGGGGGGGGGGGGGGGGGGGGGGGGGGGGGGGGGGGGGGGGGGGGGGGGGGGGGGGGGGGGGGGGGGGGGGGGGGGGGGGGGGGGGGGGGGGGGGGGGGGGGGGGGGGGGGGGGGGGGGGGGGGGGGGGGGGGGGGGGGGGGGGGGGGGGGGGGGGGGGGGGGGGGGGGGGGGGGGGGGGGGGGGGGGGGGGGGGGGGGGGGGGGGGGGGGGGGGGGGGGGGGGGGGGGGGGGGGGGGGGGGGGGGGGGGGGGGGGGGGGGGGGGGGGGGGGGGGGGGGGGGGGGGGGGGGGGGGGGGGGGGGGGGGGGGGGGGGGGGGGGGGGGGGGGGGGGGGGGGGGGGGGGGGGGGGGGGGGGGGGGGGGGGGGGGGGGGGGGGGGGGGGGGGGGGGGGGGGGGGGGGGGGGGGGGGGGGGGGGGGGGGGGGGGGGGGGGGGGGGGGGGGGGGGGGGGGGGGGGGGGGGGGGGGGGGGGGGGGGGGGGGGGGGGGGGGGGGGGGGGGGGGGGGGGGGGGGGGGGGGGGGGGGGGGGGGGGGGGGGGGGGGGGGGGGGGGGGGGGGGGGGGGGGGGGGGGGGGGGGGGGGGGGGGGGGGGGGGGGGGGGGGGGGGGGGGGGGGGGGGGGGGGGGGGGGGGGGGGGGGGGGGGGGGGGGGGGGGGGGGGGGGGGGGGGGGGGGGGGGGGGGGGGGGGGGGGGGGGGGGGGGGGGGGGGGGGGGGGGGGGGGGGGGGGGGGGGGGGGGGGGGGGGGGGGGGGGGGGGGGGGGGGGGGGGGGGGGGGGGGGGGGGGGGGGGGGGGGGGGGGGGGGGGGGGGGGGGGGGGGGGGGGGGGGGGGGGGGGGGGGGGGGGGGGGGGGGGGGGGGGGGGGGGGGGGGGGGGGGGGGGGGGGGGGGGGGGGGGGGGGGGGGGGGGGGGGGGGGGGGGGGGGGGGGGGGGGGGGGGGGGGGGGGGGGGGGGGGGGGGGGGGGGGGGGGGGGGGGGGGGGGGGGGGGGGGGGGGGGGGGGGGGGGGGGGGGGGGGGGGGGGGGGGGGGGGGGGGGGGGGGGGGGGGGGGGGGGGGGGGGGGGGGGGGGGGGGGGGGGGGGGGGGGGGGGGGGGGGGGGGGGGGGGGGGGGGGGGGGGGGGGGGGGGGGGGGGGGGGGGGGGGGGGGGGGGGGGGGGGGGGGGGGGGGGGGGGGGGGGGGGGGGGGGGGGGGGGGGGGGGGGGGGGGGGGGGGGGGGGGGGGGGGGGGGGGGGGGGGGGGGGGGGGGGGGGGGGGGGGGGGGGGGGGGGGGGGGGGGGGGGGGGGGGGGGGGGGGGGGGGGGGGGGGGGGGGGGGGGGGGGGGGGGGGGGGGGGGGGGGGGGGGGGGGGGGGGGGGGGGGGGGGGGGGGGGGGGGGGGGGGGGGGGGGGGGGGGGGGGGGGGGGGGGGGGGGGGGGGGGGGGGGGGGGGGGGGGGGGGGGGGGGGGGGGGGGGGGGGGGGGGGGGGGGGGGGGGGGGGGGGGGGGGGGGGGGGGGGGGGGGGGGGGGGGGGGGGGGGGGGGGGGGGGGGGGGGGGGGGGGGGGGGGGGGGGGGGGGGGGGGGGGGGGGGGGGGGGGGGGGGGGGGGGGGGGGGGGGGGGGGGGGGGGGGGGGGGGGGGGGGGGGGGGGGGGGGGGGGGGGGGGGGGGGGGGGGGGGGGGGGGGGGGGGGGGGGGGGGGGGGGGGGGGGGGGGGGGGGGGGGGGGGGGGGGGGGGGGGGGGGGGGGGGGGGGGGGGGGGGGGGGGGGGGGGGGGGGGGGGGGGGGGGGGGGGGGGGGGGGGGGGGGGGGGGGGGGGGGGGGGGGGGGGGGGGGGGGGGGGGGGGGGGGGGGGGGGGGGGGGGGGGGGGGGGGGGGGGGGGGGGGGGGGGGGGGGGGGGGGGGGGGGGGGGGGGGGGGGGGGGGGGGGGGGGGGGGGGGGGGGGGGGGGGGGGGGGGGGGGGGGGGGGGGGGGGGGGGGGGGGGGGGGGGGGGGGGGGGGGGGGGGGGGGGGGGGGGGGGGGGGGGGGGGGGGGGGGGGGGGGGGGGGGGGGGGGGGGGGGGGGGGGGGGGGGGGGGGGGGGGGGGGGGGGGGGGGGGGGGGGGGGGGGGGGGGGGGGGGGGGGGGGGGGGGGGGGGGGGGGGGGGGGGGGGGGGGGGGGGGGGGGGGGGGGGGGGGGGGGGGGGGGGGGGGGGGGGGGGGGGGGGGGGGGGGGGGGGGGGGGGGGGGGGGGGGGGGGGGGGGGGGGGGGGGGGGGGGGGGGGGGGGGGGGGGGGGGGGGGGGGGGGGGGGGGGGGGGGGGGGGGGGGGGGGGGGGGGGGGGGGGGGGGGGGGGGGGGGGGGGGGGGGGGGGGGGGGGGGGGGGGGGGGGGGGGGGGGGGGGGGGGGGGGGGGGGGGGGGGGGGGGGGGGGGGGGGGGGGGGGGGGGGGGGGGGGGGGGGGGGGGGGGGGGGGGGGGGGGGGGGGGGGGGGGGGGGGGGGGGGGGGGGGGGGGGGGGGGGGGGGGGGGGGGGGGGGGGGGGGGGGGGGGGGGGGGGGGGGGGGGGGGGGGGGGGGGGGGGGGGGGGGGGGGGGGGGGGGGGGGGGGGGGGGGGGGGGGGGGGGGGGGGGGGGGGGGGGGGGGGGGGGGGGGGGGGGGGGGGGGGGGGGGGGGGGGGGGGGGGGGGGGGGGGGGGGGGGGGGGGGGGGGGGGGGGGGGGGGGGGGGGGGGGGGGGGGGGGGGGGGGGGGGGGGGGGGGGGGGGGGGGGGGGGGGGGGGGGGGGGGGGGGGGGGGGGGGGGGGGGGGGGGGGGGGGGGGGGGGGGGGGGGGGGGGGGGGGGGGGGGGGGGGGGGGGGGGGGGGGGGGGGGGGGGGGGGGGGGGGGGGGGGGGGGGGGGGGGGGGGGGGGGGGGGGGGGGGGGGGGGGGGGGGGGGGGGGGGGGGGGGGGGGGGGGGGGGGGGGGGGGGGGGGGGGGGGGGGGGGGGGGGGGGGGGGGGGGGGGGGGGGGGGGGGGGGGGGGGGGGGGGGGGGGGGGGGGGGGGGGGGGGGGGGGGGGGGGGGGGGGGGGGGGGGGGGGGGGGGGGGGGGGGGGGGGGGGGGGGGGGGGGGGGGGGGGGGGGGGGGGGGGGGGGGGGGGGGGGGGGGGGGGGGGGGGGGGGGGGGGGGGGGGGGGGGGGGGGGGGGGGGGGGGGGGGGGGGGGGGGGGGGGGGGGGGGGGGGGGGGGGGGGGGGGGGGGGGGGGGGGGGGGGGGGGGGGGGGGGGGGGGGGGGGGGGGGGGGGGGGGGGGGGGGGGGGGGGGGGGGGGGGGGGGGGGGGGGGGGGGGGGGGGGGGGGGGGGGGGGGGGGGGGGGGGGGGGGGGGGGGGGGGGGGGGGGGGGGGGGGGGGGGGGGGGGGGGGGGGGGGGGGGGGGGGGGGGGGGGGGGGGGGGGGGGGGGGGGGGGGGGGGGGGGGGGGGGGGGGGGGGGGGGGGGGGGGGGGGGGGGGGGGGGGGGGGGGGGGGGGGGGGGGGGGGGGGGGGGGGGGGGGGGGGGGGGGGGGGGGGGGGGGGGGGGGGGGGGGGGGGGGGGGGGGGGGGGGGGGGGGGGGGGGGGGGGGGGGGGGGGGGGGGGGGGGGGGGGGGGGGGGGGGGGGGGGGGGGGGGGGGGGGGGGGGGGGGGGGGGGGGGGGGGGGGGGGGGGGGGGGGGGGGGGGGGGGGGGGGGGGGGGGGGGGGGGGGGGGGGGGGGGGGGGGGGGGGGGGGGGGGGGGGGGGGGGGGGGGGGGGGGGGGGGGGGGGGGGGGGGGGGGGGGGGGGGGGGGGGGGGGGGGGGGGGGGGGGGGGGGGGGGGGGGGGGGGGGGGGGGGGGGGGGGGGGGGGGGGGGGGGGGGGGGGGGGGGGGGGGGGGGGGGGGGGGGGGGGGGGGGGGGGGGGGGGGGGGGGGGGGGGGGGGGGGGGGGGGGGGGGGGGGGGGGGGGGGGGGGGGGGGGGGGGGGGGGGGGGGGGGGGGGGGGGGGGGGGGGGGGGGGGGGGGGGGGGGGGGGGGGGGGGGGGGGGGGGGGGGGGGGGGGGGGGGGGGGGGGGGGGGGGGGGGGGGGGGGGGGGGGGGGGGGGGGGGGGGGGGGGGGGGGGGGGGGGGGGGGGGGGGGGGGGGGGGGGGGGGGGGGGGGGGGGGGGGGGGGGGGGGGGGGGGGGGGGGGGGGGGGGGGGGGGGGGGGGGGGGGGGGGGGGGGGGGGGGGGGGGGGGGGGGGGGGGGGGGGGGGGGGGGGGGGGGGGGGGGGGGGGGGGGGGGGGGGGGGGGGGGGGGGGGGGGGGGGGGGGGGGGGGGGGGGGGGGGGGGGGGGGGGGGGGGGGGGGGGGGGGGGGGGGGGGGGGGGGGGGGGGGGGGGGGGGGGGGGGGGGGGGGGGGGGGGGGGGGGGGGGGGGGGGGGGGGGGGGGGGGGGGGGGGGGGGGGGGGGGGGGGGGGGGGGGGGGGGGGGGGGGGGGGGGGGGGGGGGGGGGGGGGGGGGGGGGGGGGGGGGGGGGGGGGGGGGGGGGGGGGGGGGGGGGGGGGGGGGGGGGGGGGGGGGGGGGGGGGGGGGGGGGGGGGGGGGGGGGGGGGGGGGGGGGGGGGGGGGGGGGGGGGGGGGGGGGGGGGGGGGGGGGGGGGGGGGGGGGGGGGGGGGGGGGGGGGGGGGGGGGGGGGGGGGGGGGGGGGGGGGGGGGGGGGGGGGGGGGGGGGGGGGGGGGGGGGGGGGGGGGGGGGGGGGGGGGGGGGGGGGGGGGGGGGGGGGGGGGGGGGGGGGGGGGGGGGGGGGGGGGGGGGGGGGGGGGGGGGGGGGGGGGGGGGGGGGGGGGGGGGGGGGGGGGGGGGGGGGGGGGGGGGGGGGGGGGGGGGGGGGGGGGGGGGGGGGGGGGGGGGGGGGGGGGGGGGGGGGGGGGGGGGGGGGGGGGGGGGGGGGGGGGGGGGGGGGGGGGGGGGGGGGGGGGGGGGGGGGGGGGGGGGGGGGGGGGGGGGGGGGGGGGGGGGGGGGGGGGGGGGGGGGGGGGGGGGGGGGGGGGGGGGGGGGGGGGGGGGGGGGGGGGGGGGGGGGGGGGGGGGGGGGGGGGGGGGGGGGGGGGGGGGGGGGGGGGGGGGGGGGGGGGGGGGGGGGGGGGGGGGGGGGGGGGGGGGGGGGGGGGGGGGGGGGGGGGGGGGGGGGGGGGGGGGGGGGGGGGGGGGGGGGGGGGGGGGGGGGGGGGGGGGGGGGGGGGGGGGGGGGGGGGGGGGGGGGGGGGGGGGGGGGGGGGGGGGGGGGGGGGGGGGGGGGGGGGGGGGGGGGGGGGGGGGGGGGGGGGGGGGGGGGGGGGGGGGGGGGGGGGGGGGGGGGGGGGGGGGGGGGGGGGGGGGGGGGGGGGGGGGGGGGGGGGGGGGGGGGGGGGGGGGGGGGGGGGGGGGGGGGGGGGGGGGGGGGGGGGGGGGGGGGGGGGGGGGGGGGGGGGGGGGGGGGGGGGGGGGGGGGGGGGGGGGGGGGGGGGGGGGGGGGGGGGGGGGGGGGGGGGGGGGGGGGGGGGGGGGGGGGGGGGGGGGGGGGGGGGGGGGGGGGGGGGGGGGGGGGGGGGGGGGGGGGGGGGGGGGGGGGGGGGGGGGGGGGGGGGGGGGGGGGGGGGGGGGGGGGGGGGGGGGGGGGGGGGGGGGGGGGGGGGGGGGGGGGGGGGGGGGGGGGGGGGGGGGGGGGGGGGGGGGGGGGGGGGGGGGGGGGGGGGGGGGGGGGGGGGGGGGGGGGGGGGGGGGGGGGGGGGGGGGGGGGGGGGGGGGGGGGGGGGGGGGGGGGGGGGGGGGGGGGGGGGGGGGGGGGGGGGGGGGGGGGGGGGGGGGGGGGGGGGGGGGGGGGGGGGGGGGGGGGGGGGGGGGGGGGGGGGGGGGGGGGGGGGGGGGGGGGGGGGGGGGGGGGGGGGGGGGGGGGGGGGGGGGGGGGGGGGGGGGGGGGGGGGGGGGGGGGGGGGGGGGGGGGGGGGGGGGGGGGGGGGGGGGGGGGGGGGGGGGGGGGGGGGGGGGGGGGGGGGGGGGGGGGGGGGGGGGGGGGGGGGGGGGGGGGGGGGGGGGGGGGGGGGGGGGGGGGGGGGGGGGGGGGGGGGGGGGGGGGGGGGGGGGGGGGGGGGGGGGGGGGGGGGGGGGGGGGGGGGGGGGGGGGGGGGGGGGGGGGGGGGGGGGGGGGGGGGGGGGGGGGGGGGGGGGGGGGGGGGGGGGGGGGGGGGGGGGGGGGGGGGGGGGGGGGGGGGGGGGGGGGGGGGGGGGGGGGGGGGGGGGGGGGGGGGGGGGGGGGGGGGGGGGGGGGGGGGGGGGGGGGGGGGGGGGGGGGGGGGGGGGGGGGGGGGGGGGGGGGGGGGGGGGGGGGGGGGGGGGGGGGGGGGGGGGGGGGGGGGGGGGGGGGGGGGGGGGGGGGGGGGGGGGGGGGGGGGGGGGGGGGGGGGGGGGGGGGGGGGGGGGGGGGGGGGGGGGGGGGGGGGGGGGGGGGGGGGGGGGGGGGGGGGGGGGGGGGGGGGGGGGGGGGGGGGGGGGGGGGGGGGGGGGGGGGGGGGGGGGGGGGGGGGGGGGGGGGGGGGGGGGGGGGGGGGGGGGGGGGGGGGGGGGGGGGGGGGGGGGGGGGGGGGGGGGGGGGGGGGGGGGGGGGGGGGGGGGGGGGGGGGGGGGGGGGGGGGGGGGGGGGGGGGGGGGGGGGGGGGGGGGGGGGGGGGGGGGGGGGGGGGGGGGGGGGGGGGGGGGGGGGGGGGGGGGGGGGGGGGGGGGGGGGGGGGGGGGGGGGGGGGGGGGGGGGGGGGGGGGGGGGGGGGGGGGGGGGGGGGGGGGGGGGGGGGGGGGGGGGGGGGGGGGGGGGGGGGGGGGGGGGGGGGGGGGGGGGGGGGGGGGGGGGGGGGGGGGGGGGGGGGGGGGGGGGGGGGGGGGGGGGGGGGGGGGGGGGGGGGGGGGGGGGGGGGGGGGGGGGGGGGGGGGGGGGGGGGGGGGGGGGGGGGGGGGGGGGGGGGGGGGGGGGGGGGGGGGGGGGGGGGGGGGGGGGGGGGGGGGGGGGGGGGGGGGGGGGGGGGGGGGGGGGGGGGGGGGGGGGGGGGGGGGGGGGGGGGGGGGGGGGGGGGGGGGGGGGGGGGGGGGGGGGGGGGGGGGGGGGGGGGGGGGGGGGGGGGGGGGGGGGGGGGGGGGGGGGGGGGGGGGGGGGGGGGGGGGGGGGGGGGGGGGGGGGGGGGGGGGGGGGGGGGGGGGGGGGGGGGGGGGGGGGGGGGGGGGGGGGGGGGGGGGGGGGGGGGGGGGGGGGGGGGGGGGGGGGGGGGGGGGGGGGGGGGGGGGGGGGGGGGGGGGGGGGGGGGGGGGGGGGGGGGGGGGGGGGGGGGGGGGGGGGGGGGGGGGGGGGGGGGGGGGGGGGGGGGGGGGGGGGGGGGGGGGGGGGGGGGGGGGGGGGGGGGGGGGGGGGGGGGGGGGGGGGGGGGGGGGGGGGGGGGGGGGGGGGGGGGGGGGGGGGGGGGGGGGGGGGGGGGGGGGGGGGGGGGGGGGGGGGGGGGGGGGGGGGGGGGGGGGGGGGGGGGGGGGGGGGGGGGGGGGGGGGGGGGGGGGGGGGGGGGGGGGGGGGGGGGGGGGGGGGGGGGGGGGGGGGGGGGGGGGGGGGGGGGGGGGGGGGGGGGGGGGGGGGGGGGGGGGGGGGGGGGGGGGGGGGGGGGGGGGGGGGGGGGGGGGGGGGGGGGGGGGGGGGGGGGGGGGGGGGGGGGGGGGGGGGGGGGGGGGGGGGGGGGGGGGGGGGGGGGGGGGGGGGGGGGGGGGGGGGGGGGGGGGGGGGGGGGGGGGGGGGGGGGGGGGGGGGGGGGGGGGGGGGGGGGGGGGGGGGGGGGGGGGGGGGGGGGGGGGGGGGGGGGGGGGGGGGGGGGGGGGGGGGGGGGGGGGGGGGGGGGGGGGGGGGGGGGGGGGGGGGGGGGGGGGGGGGGGGGGGGGGGGGGGGGGGGGGGGGGGGGGGGGGGGGGGGGGGGGGGGGGGGGGGGGGGGGGGGGGGGGGGGGGGGGGGGGGGGGGGGGGGGGGGGGGGGGGGGGGGGGGGGGGGGGGGGGGGGGGGGGGGGGGGGGGGGGGGGGGGGGGGGGGGGGGGGGGGGGGGGGGGGGGGGGGGGGGGGGGGGGGGGGGGGGGGGGGGGGGGGGGGGGGGGGGGGGGGGGGGGGGGGGGGGGGGGGGGGGGGGGGGGGGGGGGGGGGGGGGGGGGGGGGGGGGGGGGGGGGGGGGGGGGGGGGGGGGGGGGGGGGGGGGGGGGGGGGGGGGGGGGGGGGGGGGGGGGGGGGGGGGGGGGGGGGGGGGGGGGGGGGGGGGGGGGGGGGGGGGGGGGGGGGGGGGGGGGGGGGGGGGGGGGGGGGGGGGGGGGGGGGGGGGGGGGGGGGGGGGGGGGGGGGGGGGGGGGGGGGGGGGGGGGGGGGGGGGGGGGGGGGGGGGGGGGGGGGGGGGGGGGGGGGGGGGGGGGGGGGGGGGGGGGGGGGGGGGGGGGGGGGGGGGGGGGGGGGGGGGGGGGGGGGGGGGGGGGGGGGGGGGGGGGGGGGGGGGGGGGGGGGGGGGGGGGGGGGGGGGGGGGGGGGGGGGGGGGGGGGGGGGGGGGGGGGGGGGGGGGGGGGGGGGGGGGGGGGGGGGGGGGGGGGGGGGGGGGGGGGGGGGGGGGGGGGGGGGGGGGGGGGGGGGGGGGGGGGGGGGGGGGGGGGGGGGGGGGGGGGGGGGGGGGGGGGGGGGGGGGGGGGGGGGGGGGGGGGGGGGGGGGGGGGGGGGGGGGGGGGGGGGGGGGGGGGGGGGGGGGGGGGGGGGGGGGGGGGGGGGGGGGGGGGGGGGGGGGGGGGGGGGGGGGGGGGGGGGGGGGGGGGGGGGGGGGGGGGGGGGGGGGGGGGGGGGGGGGGGGGGGGGGGGGGGGGGGGGGGGGGGGGGGGGGGGGGGGGGGGGGGGGGGGGGGGGGGGGGGGGGGGGGGGGGGGGGGGGGGGGGGGGGGGGGGGGGGGGGGGGGGGGGGGGGGGGGGGGGGGGGGGGGGGGGGGGGGGGGGGGGGGGGGGGGGGGGGGGGGGGGGGGGGGGGGGGGGGGGGGGGGGGGGGGGGGGGGGGGGGGGGGGGGGGGGGGGGGGGGGGGGGGGGGGGGGGGGGGGGGGGGGGGGGGGGGGGGGGGGGGGGGGGGGGGGGGGGGGGGGGGGGGGGGGGGGGGGGGGGGGGGGGGGGGGGGGGGGGGGGGGGGGGGGGGGGGGGGGGGGGGGGGGGGGGGGGGGGGGGGGGGGGGGGGGGGGGGGGGGGGGGGGGGGGGGGGGGGGGGGGGGGGGGGGGGGGGGGGGGGGGGGGGGGGGGGGGGGGGGGGGGGGGGGGGGGGGGGGGGGGGGGGGGGGGGGGGGGGGGGGGGGGGGGGGGGGGGGGGGGGGGGGGGGGGGGGGGGGGGGGGGGGGGGGGGGGGGGGGGGGGGGGGGGGGGGGGGGGGGGGGGGGGGGGGGGGGGGGGGGGGGGGGGGGGGGGGGGGGGGGGGGGGGGGGGGGGGGGGGGGGGGGGGGGGGGGGGGGGGGGGGGGGGGGGGGGGGGGGGGGGGGGGGGGGGGGGGGGGGGGGGGGGGGGGGGGGGGGGGGGGGGGGGGGGGGGGGGGGGGGGGGGGGGGGGGGGGGGGGGGGGGGGGGGGGGGGGGGGGGGGGGGGGGGGGGGGGGGGGGGGGGGGGGGGGGGGGGGGGGGGGGGGGGGGGGGGGGGGGGGGGGGGGGGGGGGGGGGGGGGGGGGGGGGGGGGGGGGGGGGGGGGGGGGGGGGGGGGGGGGGGGGGGGGGGGGGGGGGGGGGGGGGGGGGGGGGGGGGGGGGGGGGGGGGGGGGGGGGGGGGGGGGGGGGGGGGGGGGGGGGGGGGGGGGGGGGGGGGGGGGGGGGGGGGGGGGGGGGGGGGGGGGGGGGGGGGGGGGGGGGGGGGGGGGGGGGGGGGGGGGGGGGGGGGGGGGGGGGGGGGGGGGGGGGGGGGGGGGGGGGGGGGGGGGGGGGGGGGGGGGGGGGGGGGGGGGGGGGGGGGGGGGGGGGGGGGGGGGGGGGGGGGGGGGGGGGGGGGGGGGGGGGGGGGGGGGGGGGGGGGGGGGGGGGGGGGGGGGGGGGGGGGGGGGGGGGGGGGGGGGGGGGGGGGGGGGGGGGGGGGGGGGGGGGGGGGGGGGGGGGGGGGGGGGGGGGGGGGGGGGGGGGGGGGGGGGGGGGGGGGGGGGGGGGGGGGGGGGGGGGGGGGGGGGGGGGGGGGGGGGGGGGGGGGGGGGGGGGGGGGGGGGGGGGGGGGGGGGGGGGGGGGGGGGGGGGGGGGGGGGGGGGGGGGGGGGGGGGGGGGGGGGGGGGGGGGGGGGGGGGGGGGGGGGGGGGGGGGGGGGGGGGGGGGGGGGGGGGGGGGGGGGGGGGGGGGGGGGGGGGGGGGGGGGGGGGGGGGGGGGGGGGGGGGGGGGGGGGGGGGGGGGGGGGGGGGGGGGGGGGGGGGGGGGGGGGGGGGGGGGGGGGGGGGGGGGGGGGGGGGGGGGGGGGGGGGGGGGGGGGGGGGGGGGGGGGGGGGGGGGGGGGGGGGGGGGGGGGGGGGGGGGGGGGGGGGGGGGGGGGGGGGGGGGGGGGGGGGGGGGGGGGGGGGGGGGGGGGGGGGGGGGGGGGGGGGGGGGGGGGGGGGGGGGGGGGGGGGGGGGGGGGGGGGGGGGGGGGGGGGGGGGGGGGGGGGGGGGGGGGGGGGGGGGGGGGGGGGGGGGGGGGGGGGGGGGGGGGGGGGGGGGGGGGGGGGGGGGGGGGGGGGGGGGGGGGGGGGGGGGGGGGGGGGGGGGGGGGGGGGGGGGGGGGGGGGGGGGGGGGGGGGGGGGGGGGGGGGGGGGGGGGGGGGGGGGGGGGGGGGGGGGGGGGGGGGGGGGGGGGGGGGGGGGGGGGGGGGGGGGGGGGGGGGGGGGGGGGGGGGGGGGGGGGGGGGGGGGGGGGGGGGGGGGGGGGGGGGGGGGGGGGGGGGGGGGGGGGGGGGGGGGGGGGGGGGGGGGGGGGGGGGGGGGGGGGGGGGGGGGGGGGGGGGGGGGGGGGGGGGGGGGGGGGGGGGGGGGGGGGGGGGGGGGGGGGGGGGGGGGGGGGGGGGGGGGGGGGGGGGGGGGGGGGGGGGGGGGGGGGGGGGGGGGGGGGGGGGGGGGGGGGGGGGGGGGGGGGGGGGGGGGGGGGGGGGGGGGGGGGGGGGGGGGGGGGGGGGGGGGGGGGGGGGGGGGGGGGGGGGGGGGGGGGGGGGGGGGGGGGGGGGGGGGGGGGGGGGGGGGGGGGGGGGGGGGGGGGGGGGGGGGGGGGGGGGGGGGGGGGGGGGGGGGGGGGGGGGGGGGGGGGGGGGGGGGGGGGGGGGGGGGGGGGGGGGGGGGGGGGGGGGGGGGGGGGGGGGGGGGGGGGGGGGGGGGGGGGGGGGGGGGGGGGGGGGGGGGGGGGGGGGGGGGGGGGGGGGGGGGGGGGGGGGGGGGGGGGGGGGGGGGGGGGGGGGGGGGGGGGGGGGGGGGGGGGGGGGGGGGGGGGGGGGGGGGGGGGGGGGGGGGGGGGGGGGGGGGGGGGGGGGGGGGGGGGGGGGGGGGGGGGGGGGGGGGGGGGGGGGGGGGGGGGGGGGGGGGGGGGGGGGGGGGGGGGGGGGGGGGGGGGGGGGGGGGGGGGGGGGGGGGGGGGGGGGGGGGGGGGGGGGGGGGGGGGGGGGGGGGGGGGGGGGGGGGGGGGGGGGGGGGGGGGGGGGGGGGGGGGGGGGGGGGGGGGGGGGGGGGGGGGGGGGGGGGGGGGGGGGGGGGGGGGGGGGGGGGGGGGGGGGGGGGGGGGGGGGGGGGGGGGGGGGGGGGGGGGGGGGGGGGGGGGGGGGGGGGGGGGGGGGGGGGGGGGGGGGGGGGGGGGGGGGGGGGGGGGGGGGGGGGGGGGGGGGGGGGGGGGGGGGGGGGGGGGGGGGGGGGGGGGGGGGGGGGGGGGGGGGGGGGGGGGGGGGGGGGGGGGGGGGGGGGGGGGGGGGGGGGGGGGGGGGGGGGGGGGGGGGGGGGGGGGGGGGGGGGGGGGGGGGGGGGGGGGGGGGGGGGGGGGGGGGGGGGGGGGGGGGGGGGGGGGGGGGGGGGGGGGGGGGGGGGGGGGGGGGGGGGGGGGGGGGGGGGGGGGGGGGGGGGGGGGGGGGGGGGGGGGGGGGGGGGGGGGGGGGGGGGGGGGGGGGGGGGGGGGGGGGGGGGGGGGGGGGGGGGGGGGGGGGGGGGGGGGGGGGGGGGGGGGGGGGGGGGGGGGGGGGGGGGGGGGGGGGGGGGGGGGGGGGGGGGGGGGGGGGGGGGGGGGGGGGGGGGGGGGGGGGGGGGGGGGGGGGGGGGGGGGGGGGGGGGGGGGGGGGGGGGGGGGGGGGGGGGGGGGGGGGGGGGGGGGGGGGGGGGGGGGGGGGGGGGGGGGGGGGGGGGGGGGGGGGGGGGGGGGGGGGGGGGGGGGGGGGGGGGGGGGGGGGGGGGGGGGGGGGGGGGGGGGGGGGGGGGGGGGGGGGGGGGGGGGGGGGGGGGGGGGGGGGGGGGGGGGGGGGGGGGGGGGGGGGGGGGGGGGGGGGGGGGGGGGGGGGGGGGGGGGGGGGGGGGGGGGGGGGGGGGGGGGGGGGGGGGGGGGGGGGGGGGGGGGGGGGGGGGGGGGGGGGGGGGGGGGGGGGGGGGGGGGGGGGGGGGGGGGGGGGGGGGGGGGGGGGGGGGGGGGGGGGGGGGGGGGGGGGGGGGGGGGGGGGGGGGGGGGGGGGGGGGGGGGGGGGGGGGGGGGGGGGGGGGGGGGGGGGGGGGGGGGGGGGGGGGGGGGGGGGGGGGGGGGGGGGGGGGGGGGGGGGGGGGGGGGGGGGGGGGGGGGGGGGGGGGGGGGGGGGGGGGGGGGGGGGGGGGGGGGGGGGGGGGGGGGGGGGGGGGGGGGGGGGGGGGGGGGGGGGGGGGGGGGGGGGGGGGGGGGGGGGGGGGGGGGGGGGGGGGGGGGGGGGGGGGGGGGGGGGGGGGGGGGGGGGGGGGGGGGGGGGGGGGGGGGGGGGGGGGGGGGGGGGGGGGGGGGGGGGGGGGGGGGGGGGGGGGGGGGGGGGGGGGGGGGGGGGGGGGGGGGGGGGGGGGGGGGGGGGGGGGGGGGGGGGGGGGGGGGGGGGGGGGGGGGGGGGGGGGGGGGGGGGGGGGGGGGGGGGGGGGGGGGGGGGGGGGGGGGGGGGGGGGGGGGGGGGGGGGGGGGGGGGGGGGGGGGGGGGGGGGGGGGGGGGGGGGGGGGGGGGGGGGGGGGGGGGGGGGGGGGGGGGGGGGGGGGGGGGGGGGGGGGGGGGGGGGGGGGGGGGGGGGGGGGGGGGGGGGGGGGGGGGGGGGGGGGGGGGGGGGGGGGGGGGGGGGGGGGGGGGGGGGGGGGGGGGGGGGGGGGGGGGGGGGGGGGGGGGGGGGGGGGGGGGGGGGGGGGGGGGGGGGGGGGGGGGGGGGGGGGGGGGGGGGGGGGGGGGGGGGGGGGGGGGGGGGGGGGGGGGGGGGGGGGGGGGGGGGGGGGGGGGGGGGGGGGGGGGGGGGGGGGGGGGGGGGGGGGGGGGGGGGGGGGGGGGGGGGGGGGGGGGGGGGGGGGGGGGGGGGGGGGGGGGGGGGGGGGGGGGGGGGGGGGGGGGGGGGGGGGGGGGGGGGGGGGGGGGGGGGGGGGGGGGGGGGGGGGGGGGGGGGGGGGGGGGGGGGGGGGGGGGGGGGGGGGGGGGGGGGGGGGGGGGGGGGGGGGGGGGGGGGGGGGGGGGGGGGGGGGGGGGGGGGGGGGGGGGGGGGGGGGGGGGGGGGGGGGGGGGGGGGGGGGGGGGGGGGGGGGGGGGGGGGGGGGGGGGGGGGGGGGGGGGGGGGGGGGGGGGGGGGGGGGGGGGGGGGGGGGGGGGGGGGGGGGGGGGGGGGGGGGGGGGGGGGGGGGGGGGGGGGGGGGGGGGGGGGGGGGGGGGGGGGGGGGGGGGGGGGGGGGGGGGGGGGGGGGGGGGGGGGGGGGGGGGGGGGGGGGGGGGGGGGGGGGGGGGGGGGGGGGGGGGGGGGGGGGGGGGGGGGGGGGGGGGGGGGGGGGGGGGGGGGGGGGGGGGGGGGGGGGGGGGGGGGGGGGGGGGGGGGGGGGGGGGGGGGGGGGGGGGGGGGGGGGGGGGGGGGGGGGGGGGGGGGGGGGGGGGGGGGGGGGGGGGGGGGGGGGGGGGGGGGGGGGGGGGGGGGGGGGGGGGGGGGGGGGGGGGGGGGGGGGGGGGGGGGGGGGGGGGGGGGGGGGGGGGGGGGGGGGGGGGGGGGGGGGGGGGGGGGGGGGGGGGGGGGGGGGGGGGGGGGGGGGGGGGGGGGGGGGGGGGGGGGGGGGGGGGGGGGGGGGGGGGGGGGGGGGGGGGGGGGGGGGGGGGGGGGGGGGGGGGGGGGGGGGGGGGGGGGGGGGGGGGGGGGGGGGGGGGGGGGGGGGGGGGGGGGGGGGGGGGGGGGGGGGGGGGGGGGGGGGGGGGGGGGGGGGGGGGGGGGGGGGGGGGGGGGGGGGGGGGGGGGGGGGGGGGGGGGGGGGGGGGGGGGGGGGGGGGGGGGGGGGGGGGGGGGGGGGGGGGGGGGGGGGGGGGGGGGGGGGGGGGGGGGGGGGGGGGGGGGGGGGGGGGGGGGGGGGGGGGGGGGGGGGGGGGGGGGGGGGGGGGGGGGGGGGGGGGGGGGGGGGGGGGGGGGGGGGGGGGGGGGGGGGGGGGGGGGGGGGGGGGGGGGGGGGGGGGGGGGGGGGGGGGGGGGGGGGGGGGGGGGGGGGGGGGGGGGGGGGGGGGGGGGGGGGGGGGGGGGGGGGGGGGGGGGGGGGGGGGGGGGGGGGGGGGGGGGGGGGGGGGGGGGGGGGGGGGGGGGGGGGGGGGGGGGGGGGGGGGGGGGGGGGGGGGGGGGGGGGGGGGGGGGGGGGGGGGGGGGGGGGGGGGGGGGGGGGGGGGGGGGGGGGGGGGGGGGGGGGGGGGGGGGGGGGGGGGGGGGGGGGGGGGGGGGGGGGGGGGGGGGGGGGGGGGGGGGGGGGGGGGGGGGGGGGGGGGGGGGGGGGGGGGGGGGGGGGGGGGGGGGGGGGGGGGGGGGGGGGGGGGGGGGGGGGGGGGGGGGGGGGGGGGGGGGGGGGGGGGGGGGGGGGGGGGGGGGGGGGGGGGGGGGGGGGGGGGGGGGGGGGGGGGGGGGGGGGGGGGGGGGGGGGGGGGGGGGGGGGGGGGGGGGGGGGGGGGGGGGGGGGGGGGGGGGGGGGGGGGGGGGGGGGGGGGGGGGGGGGGGGGGGGGGGGGGGGGGGGGGGGGGGGGGGGGGGGGGGGGGGGGGGGGGGGGGGGGGGGGGGGGGGGGGGGGGGGGGGGGGGGGGGGGGGGGGGGGGGGGGGGGGGGGGGGGGGGGGGGGGGGGGGGGGGGGGGGGGGGGGGGGGGGGGGGGGGGGGGGGGGGGGGGGGGGGGGGGGGGGGGGGGGGGGGGGGGGGGGGGGGGGGGGGGGGGGGGGGGGGGGGGGGGGGGGGGGGGGGGGGGGGGGGGGGGGGGGGGGGGGGGGGGGGGGGGGGGGGGGGGGGGGGGGGGGGGGGGGGGGGGGGGGGGGGGGGGGGGGGGGGGGGGGGGGGGGGGGGGGGGGGGGGGGGGGGGGGGGGGGGGGGGGGGGGGGGGGGGGGGGGGGGGGGGGGGGGGGGGGGGGGGGGGGGGGGGGGGGGGGGGGGGGGGGGGGGGGGGGGGGGGGGGGGGGGGGGGGGGGGGGGGGGGGGGGGGGGGGGGGGGGGGGGGGGGGGGGGGGGGGGGGGGGGGGGGGGGGGGGGGGGGGGGGGGGGGGGGGGGGGGGGGGGGGGGGGGGGGGGGGGGGGGGGGGGGGGGGGGGGGGGGGGGGGGGGGGGGGGGGGGGGGGGGGGGGGGGGGGGGGGGGGGGGGGGGGGGGGGGGGGGGGGGGGGGGGGGGGGGGGGGGGGGGGGGGGGGGGGGGGGGGGGGGGGGGGGGGGGGGGGGGGGGGGGGGGGGGGGGGGGGGGGGGGGGGGGGGGGGGGGGGGGGGGGGGGGGGGGGGGGGGGGGGGGGGGGGGGGGGGGGGGGGGGGGGGGGGGGGGGGGGGGGGGGGGGGGGGGGGGGGGGGGGGGGGGGGGGGGGGGGGGGGGGGGGGGGGGGGGGGGGGGGGGGGGGGGGGGGGGGGGGGGGGGGGGGGGGGGGGGGGGGGGGGGGGGGGGGGGGGGGGGGGGGGGGGGGGGGGGGGGGGGGGGGGGGGGGGGGGGGGGGGGGGGGGGGGGGGGGGGGGGGGGGGGGGGGGGGGGGGGGGGGGGGGGGGGGGGGGGGGGGGGGGGGGGGGGGGGGGGGGGGGGGGGGGGGGGGGGGGGGGGGGGGGGGGGGGGGGGGGGGGGGGGGGGGGGGGGGGGGGGGGGGGGGGGGGGGGGGGGGGGGGGGGGGGGGGGGGGGGGGGGGGGGGGGGGGGGGGGGGGGGGGGGGGGGGGGGGGGGGGGGGGGGGGGGGGGGGGGGGGGGGGGGGGGGGGGGGGGGGGGGGGGGGGGGGGGGGGGGGGGGGGGGGGGGGGGGGGGGGGGGGGGGGGGGGGGGGGGGGGGGGGGGGGGGGGGGGGGGGGGGGGGGGGGGGGGGGGGGGGGGGGGGGGGGGGGGGGGGGGGGGGGGGGGGGGGGGGGGGGGGGGGGGGGGGGGGGGGGGGGGGGGGGGGGGGGGGGGGGGGGGGGGGGGGGGGGGGGGGGGGGGGGGGGGGGGGGGGGGGGGGGGGGGGGGGGGGGGGGGGGGGGGGGGGGGGGGGGGGGGGGGGGGGGGGGGGGGGGGGGGGGGGGGGGGGGGGGGGGGGGGGGGGGGGGGGGGGGGGGGGGGGGGGGGGGGGGGGGGGGGGGGGGGGGGGGGGGGGGGGGGGGGGGGGGGGGGGGGGGGGGGGGGGGGGGGGGGGGGGGGGGGGGGGGGGGGGGGGGGGGGGGGGGGGGGGGGGGGGGGGGGGGGGGGGGGGGGGGGGGGGGGGGGGGGGGGGGGGGGGGGGGGGGGGGGGGGGGGGGGGGGGGGGGGGGGGGGGGGGGGGGGGGGGGGGGGGGGGGGGGGGGGGGGGGGGGGGGGGGGGGGGGGGGGGGGGGGGGGGGGGGGGGGGGGGGGGGGGGGGGGGGGGGGGGGGGGGGGGGGGGGGGGGGGGGGGGGGGGGGGGGGGGGGGGGGGGGGGGGGGGGGGGGGGGGGGGGGGGGGGGGGGGGGGGGGGGGGGGGGGGGGGGGGGGGGGGGGGGGGGGGGGGGGGGGGGGGGGGGGGGGGGGGGGGGGGGGGGGGGGGGGGGGGGGGGGGGGGGGGGGGGGGGGGGGGGGGGGGGGGGGGGGGGGGGGGGGGGGGGGGGGGGGGGGGGGGGGGGGGGGGGGGGGGGGGGGGGGGGGGGGGGGGGGGGGGGGGGGGGGGGGGGGGGGGGGGGGGGGGGGGGGGGGGGGGGGGGGGGGGGGGGGGGGGGGGGGGGGGGGGGGGGGGGGGGGGGGGGGGGGGGGGGGGGGGGGGGGGGGGGGGGGGGGGGGGGGGGGGGGGGGGGGGGGGGGGGGGGGGGGGGGGGGGGGGGGGGGGGGGGGGGGGGGGGGGGGGGGGGGGGGGGGGGGGGGGGGGGGGGGGGGGGGGGGGGGGGGGGGGGGGGGGGGGGGGGGGGGGGGGGGGGGGGGGGGGGGGGGGGGGGGGGGGGGGGGGGGGGGGGGGGGGGGGGGGGGGGGGGGGGGGGGGGGGGGGGGGGGGGGGGGGGGGGGGGGGGGGGGGGGGGGGGGGGGGGGGGGGGGGGGGGGGGGGGGGGGGGGGGGGGGGGGGGGGGGGGGGGGGGGGGGGGGGGGGGGGGGGGGGGGGGGGGGGGGGGGGGGGGGGGGGGGGGGGGGGGGGGGGGGGGGGGGGGGGGGGGGGGGGGGGGGGGGGGGGGGGGGGGGGGGGGGGGGGGGGGGGGGGGGGGGGGGGGGGGGGGGGGGGGGGGGGGGGGGGGGGGGGGGGGGGGGGGGGGGGGGGGGGGGGGGGGGGGGGGGGGGGGGGGGGGGGGGGGGGGGGGGGGGGGGGGGGGGGGGGGGGGGGGGGGGGGGGGGGGGGGGGGGGGGGGGGGGGGGGGGGGGGGGGGGGGGGGGGGGGGGGGGGGGGGGGGGGGGGGGGGGGGGGGGGGGGGGGGGGGGGGGGGGGGGGGGGGGGGGGGGGGGGGGGGGGGGGGGGGGGGGGGGGGGGGGGGGGGGGGGGGGGGGGGGGGGGGGGGGGGGGGGGGGGGGGGGGGGGGGGGGGGGGGGGGGGGGGGGGGGGGGGGGGGGGGGGGGGGGGGGGGGGGGGGGGGGGGGGGGGGGGGGGGGGGGGGGGGGGGGGGGGGGGGGGGGGGGGGGGGGGGGGGGGGGGGGGGGGGGGGGGGGGGGGGGGGGGGGGGGGGGGGGGGGGGGGGGGGGGGGGGGGGGGGGGGGGGGGGGGGGGGGGGGGGGGGGGGGGGGGGGGGGGGGGGGGGGGGGGGGGGGGGGGGGGGGGGGGGGGGGGGGGGGGGGGGGGGGGGGGGGGGGGGGGGGGGGGGGGGGGGGGGGGGGGGGGGGGGGGGGGGGGGGGGGGGGGGGGGGGGGGGGGGGGGGGGGGGGGGGGGGGGGGGGGGGGGGGGGGGGGGGGGGGGGGGGGGGGGGGGGGGGGGGGGGGGGGGGGGGGGGGGGGGGGGGGGGGGGGGGGGGGGGGGGGGGGGGGGGGGGGGGGGGGGGGGGGGGGGGGGGGGGGGGGGGGGGGGGGGGGGGGGGGGGGGGGGGGGGGGGGGGGGGGGGGGGGGGGGGGGGGGGGGGGGGGGGGGGGGGGGGGGGGGGGGGGGGGGGGGGGGGGGGGGGGGGGGGGGGGGGGGGGGGGGGGGGGGGGGGGGGGGGGGGGGGGGGGGGGGGGGGGGGGGGGGGGGGGGGGGGGGGGGGGGGGGGGGGGGGGGGGGGGGGGGGGGGGGGGGGGGGGGGGGGGGGGGGGGGGGGGGGGGGGGGGGGGGGGGGGGGGGGGGGGGGGGGGGGGGGGGGGGGGGGGGGGGGGGGGGGGGGGGGGGGGGGGGGGGGGGGGGGGGGGGGGGGGGGGGGGGGGGGGGGGGGGGGGGGGGGGGGGGGGGGGGGGGGGGGGGGGGGGGGGGGGGGGGGGGGGGGGGGGGGGGGGGGGGGGGGGGGGGGGGGGGGGGGGGGGGGGGGGGGGGGGGGGGGGGGGGGGGGGGGGGGGGGGGGGGGGGGGGGGGGGGGGGGGGGGGGGGGGGGGGGGGGGGGGGGGGGGGGGGGGGGGGGGGGGGGGGGGGGGGGGGGGGGGGGGGGGGGGGGGGGGGGGGGGGGGGGGGGGGGGGGGGGGGGGGGGGGGGGGGGGGGGGGGGGGGGGGGGGGGGGGGGGGGGGGGGGGGGGGGGGGGGGGGGGGGGGGGGGGGGGGGGGGGGGGGGGGGGGGGGGGGGGGGGGGGGGGGGGGGGGGGGGGGGGGGGGGGGGGGGGGGGGGGGGGGGGGGGGGGGGGGGGGGGGGGGGGGGGGGGGGGGGGGGGGGGGGGGGGGGGGGGGGGGGGGGGGGGGGGGGGGGGGGGGGGGGGGGGGGGGGGGGGGGGGGGGGGGGGGGGGGGGGGGGGGGGGGGGGGGGGGGGGGGGGGGGGGGGGGGGGGGGGGGGGGGGGGGGGGGGGGGGGGGGGGGGGGGGGGGGGGGGGGGGGGGGGGGGGGGGGGGGGGGGGGGGGGGGGGGGGGGGGGGGGGGGGGGGGGGGGGGGGGGGGGGGGGGGGGGGGGGGGGGGGGGGGGGGGGGGGGGGGGGGGGGGGGGGGGGGGGGGGGGGGGGGGGGGGGGGGGGGGGGGGGGGGGGGGGGGGGGGGGGGGGGGGGGGGGGGGGGGGGGGGGGGGGGGGGGGGGGGGGGGGGGGGGGGGGGGGGGGGGGGGGGGGGGGGGGGGGGGGGGGGGGGGGGGGGGGGGGGGGGGGGGGGGGGGGGGGGGGGGGGGGGGGGGGGGGGGGGGGGGGGGGGGGGGGGGGGGGGGGGGGGGGGGGGGGGGGGGGGGGGGGGGGGGGGGGGGGGGGGGGGGGGGGGGGGGGGGGGGGGGGGGGGGGGGGGGGGGGGGGGGGGGGGGGGGGGGGGGGGGGGGGGGGGGGGGGGGGGGGGGGGGGGGGGGGGGGGGGGGGGGGGGGGGGGGGGGGGGGGGGGGGGGGGGGGGGGGGGGGGGGGGGGGGGGGGGGGGGGGGGGGGGGGGGGGGGGGGGGGGGGGGGGGGGGGGGGGGGGGGGGGGGGGGGGGGGGGGGGGGGGGGGGGGGGGGGGGGGGGGGGGGGGGGGGGGGGGGGGGGGGGGGGGGGGGGGGGGGGGGGGGGGGGGGGGGGGGGGGGGGGGGGGGGGGGGGGGGGGGGGGGGGGGGGGGGGGGGGGGGGGGGGGGGGGGGGGGGGGGGGGGGGGGGGGGGGGGGGGGGGGGGGGGGGGGGGGGGGGGGGGGGGGGGGGGGGGGGGGGGGGGGGGGGGGGGGGGGGGGGGGGGGGGGGGGGGGGGGGGGGGGGGGGGGGGGGGGGGGGGGGGGGGGGGGGGGGGGGGGGGGGGGGGGGGGGGGGGGGGGGGGGGGGGGGGGGGGGGGGGGGGGGGGGGGGGGGGGGGGGGGGGGGGGGGGGGGGGGGGGGGGGGGGGGGGGGGGGGGGGGGGGGGGGGGGGGGGGGGGGGGGGGGGGGGGGGGGGGGGGGGGGGGGGGGGGGGGGGGGGGGGGGGGGGGGGGGGGGGGGGGGGGGGGGGGGGGGGGGGGGGGGGGGGGGGGGGGGGGGGGGGGGGGGGGGGGGGGGGGGGGGGGGGGGGGGGGGGGGGGGGGGGGGGGGGGGGGGGGGGGGGGGGGGGGGGGGGGGGGGGGGGGGGGGGGGGGGGGGGGGGGGGGGGGGGGGGGGGGGGGGGGGGGGGGGGGGGGGGGGGGGGGGGGGGGGGGGGGGGGGGGGGGGGGGGGGGGGGGGGGGGGGGGGGGGGGGGGGGGGGGGGGGGGGGGGGGGGGGGGGGGGGGGGGGGGGGGGGGGGGGGGGGGGGGGGGGGGGGGGGGGGGGGGGGGGGGGGGGGGGGGGGGGGGGGGGGGGGGGGGGGGGGGGGGGGGGGGGGGGGGGGGGGGGGGGGGGGGGGGGGGGGGGGGGGGGGGGGGGGGGGGGGGGGGGGGGGGGGGGGGGGGGGGGGGGGGGGGGGGGGGGGGGGGGGGGGGGGGGGGGGGGGGGGGGGGGGGGGGGGGGGGGGGGGGGGGGGGGGGGGGGGGGGGGGGGGGGGGGGGGGGGGGGGGGGGGGGGGGGGGGGGGGGGGGGGGGGGGGGGGGGGGGGGGGGGGGGGGGGGGGGGGGGGGGGGGGGGGGGGGGGGGGGGGGGGGGGGGGGGGGGGGGGGGGGGGGGGGGGGGGGGGGGGGGGGGGGGGGGGGGGGGGGGGGGGGGGGGGGGGGGGGGGGGGGGGGGGGGGGGGGGGGGGGGGGGGGGGGGGGGGGGGGGGGGGGGGGGGGGGGGGGGGGGGGGGGGGGGGGGGGGGGGGGGGGGGGGGGGGGGGGGGGGGGGGGGGGGGGGGGGGGGGGGGGGGGGGGGGGGGGGGGGGGGGGGGGGGGGGGGGGGGGGGGGGGGGGGGGGGGGGGGGGGGGGGGGGGGGGGGGGGGGGGGGGGGGGGGGGGGGGGGGGGGGGGGGGGGGGGGGGGGGGGGGGGGGGGGGGGGGGGGGGGGGGGGGGGGGGGGGGGGGGGGGGGGGGGGGGGGGGGGGGGGGGGGGGGGGGGGGGGGGGGGGGGGGGGGGGGGGGGGGGGGGGGGGGGGGGGGGGGGGGGGGGGGGGGGGGGGGGGGGGGGGGGGGGGGGGGGGGGGGGGGGGGGGGGGGGGGGGGGGGGGGGGGGGGGGGGGGGGGGGGGGGGGGGGGGGGGGGGGGGGGGGGGGGGGGGGGGGGGGGGGGGGGGGGGGGGGGGGGGGGGGGGGGGGGGGGGGGGGGGGGGGGGGGGGGGGGGGGGGGGGGGGGGGGGGGGGGGGGGGGGGGGGGGGGGGGGGGGGGGGGGGGGGGGGGGGGGGGGGGGGGGGGGGGGGGGGGGGGGGGGGGGGGGGGGGGGGGGGGGGGGGGGGGGGGGGGGGGGGGGGGGGGGGGGGGGGGGGGGGGGGGGGGGGGGGGGGGGGGGGGGGGGGGGGGGGGGGGGGGGGGGGGGGGGGGGGGGGGGGGGGGGGGGGGGGGGGGGGGGGGGGGGGGGGGGGGGGGGGGGGGGGGGGGGGGGGGGGGGGGGGGGGGGGGGGGGGGGGGGGGGGGGGGGGGGGGGGGGGGGGGGGGGGGGGGGGGGGGGGGGGGGGGGGGGGGGGGGGGGGGGGGGGGGGGGGGGGGGGGGGGGGGGGGGGGGGGGGGGGGGGGGGGGGGGGGGGGGGGGGGGGGGGGGGGGGGGGGGGGGGGGGGGGGGGGGGGGGGGGGGGGGGGGGGGGGGGGGGGGGGGGGGGGGGGGGGGGGGGGGGGGGGGGGGGGGGGGGGGGGGGGGGGGGGGGGGGGGGGGGGGGGGGGGGGGGGGGGGGGGGGGGGGGGGGGGGGGGGGGGGGGGGGGGGGGGGGGGGGGGGGGGGGGGGGGGGGGGGGGGGGGGGGGGGGGGGGGGGGGGGGGGGGGGGGGGGGGGGGGGGGGGGGGGGGGGGGGGGGGGGGGGGGGGGGGGGGGGGGGGGGGGGGGGGGGGGGGGGGGGGGGGGGGGGGGGGGGGGGGGGGGGGGGGGGGGGGGGGGGGGGGGGGGGGGGGGGGGGGGGGGGGGGGGGGGGGGGGGGGGGGGGGGGGGGGGGGGGGGGGGGGGGGGGGGGGGGGGGGGGGGGGGGGGGGGGGGGGGGGGGGGGGGGGGGGGGGGGGGGGGGGGGGGGGGGGGGGGGGGGGGGGGGGGGGGGGGGGGGGGGGGGGGGGGGGGGGGGGGGGGGGGGGGGGGGGGGGGGGGGGGGGGGGGGGGGGGGGGGGGGGGGGGGGGGGGGGGGGGGGGGGGGGGGGGGGGGGGGGGGGGGGGGGGGGGGGGGGGGGGGGGGGGGGGGGGGGGGGGGGGGGGGGGGGGGGGGGGGGGGGGGGGGGGGGGGGGGGGGGGGGGGGGGGGGGGGGGGGGGGGGGGGGGGGGGGGGGGGGGGGGGGGGGGGGGGGGGGGGGGGGGGGGGGGGGGGGGGGGGGGGGGGGGGGGGGGGGGGGGGGGGGGGGGGGGGGGGGGGGGGGGGGGGGGGGGGGGGGGGGGGGGGGGGGGGGGGGGGGGGGGGGGGGGGGGGGGGGGGGGGGGGGGGGGGGGGGGGGGGGGGGGGGGGGGGGGGGGGGGGGGGGGGGGGGGGGGGGGGGGGGGGGGGGGGGGGGGGGGGGGGGGGGGGGGGGGGGGGGGGGGGGGGGGGGGGGGGGGGGGGGGGGGGGGGGGGGGGGGGGGGGGGGGGGGGGGGGGGGGGGGGGGGGGGGGGGGGGGGGGGGGGGGGGGGGGGGGGGGGGGGGGGGGGGGGGGGGGGGGGGGGGGGGGGGGGGGGGGGGGGGGGGGGGGGGGGGGGGGGGGGGGGGGGGGGGGGGGGGGGGGGGGGGGGGGGGGGGGGGGGGGGGGGGGGGGGGGGGGGGGGGGGGGGGGGGGGGGGGGGGGGGGGGGGGGGGGGGGGGGGGGGGGGGGGGGGGGGGGGGGGGGGGGGGGGGGGGGGGGGGGGGGGGGGGGGGGGGGGGGGGGGGGGGGGGGGGGGGGGGGGGGGGGGGGGGGGGGGGGGGGGGGGGGGGGGGGGGGGGGGGGGGGGGGGGGGGGGGGGGGGGGGGGGGGGGGGGGGGGGGGGGGGGGGGGGGGGGGGGGGGGGGGGGGGGGGGGGGGGGGGGGGGGGGGGGGGGGGGGGGGGGGGGGGGGGGGGGGGGGGGGGGGGGGGGGGGGGGGGGGGGGGGGGGGGGGGGGGGGGGGGGGGGGGGGGGGGGGGGGGGGGGGGGGGGGGGGGGGGGGGGGGGGGGGGGGGGGGGGGGGGGGGGGGGGGGGGGGGGGGGGGGGGGGGGGGGGGGGGGGGGGGGGGGGGGGGGGGGGGGGGGGGGGGGGGGGGGGGGGGGGGGGGGGGGGGGGGGGGGGGGGGGGGGGGGGGGGGGGGGGGGGGGGGGGGGGGGGGGGGGGGGGGGGGGGGGGGGGGGGGGGGGGGGGGGGGGGGGGGGGGGGGGGGGGGGGGGGGGGGGGGGGGGGGGGGGGGGGGGGGGGGGGGGGGGGGGGGGGGGGGGGGGGGGGGGGGGGGGGGGGGGGGGGGGGGGGGGGGGGGGGGGGGGGGGGGGGGGGGGGGGGGGGGGGGGGGGGGGGGGGGGGGGGGGGGGGGGGGGGGGGGGGGGGGGGGGGGGGGGGGGGGGGGGGGGGGGGGGGGGGGGGGGGGGGGGGGGGGGGGGGGGGGGGGGGGGGGGGGGGGGGGGGGGGGGGGGGGGGGGGGGGGGGGGGGGGGGGGGGGGGGGGGGGGGGGGGGGGGGGGGGGGGGGGGGGGGGGGGGGGGGGGGGGGGGGGGGGGGGGGGGGGGGGGGGGGGGGGGGGGGGGGGGGGGGGGGGGGGGGGGGGGGGGGGGGGGGGGGGGGGGGGGGGGGGGGGGGGGGGGGGGGGGGGGGGGGGGGGGGGGGGGGGGGGGGGGGGGGGGGGGGGGGGGGGGGGGGGGGGGGGGGGGGGGGGGGGGGGGGGGGGGGGGGGGGGGGGGGGGGGGGGGGGGGGGGGGGGGGGGGGGGGGGGGGGGGGGGGGGGGGGGGGGGGGGGGGGGGGGGGGGGGGGGGGGGGGGGGGGGGGGGGGGGGGGGGGGGGGGGGGGGGGGGGGGGGGGGGGGGGGGGGGGGGGGGGGGGGGGGGGGGGGGGGGGGGGGGGGGGGGGGGGGGGGGGGGGGGGGGGGGGGGGGGGGGGGGGGGGGGGGGGGGGGGGGGGGGGGGGGGGGGGGGGGGGGGGGGGGGGGGGGGGGGGGGGGGGGGGGGGGGGGGGGGGGGGGGGGGGGGGGGGGGGGGGGGGGGGGGGGGGGGGGGGGGGGGGGGGGGGGGGGGGGGGGGGGGGGGGGGGGGGGGGGGGGGGGGGGGGGGGGGGGGGGGGGGGGGGGGGGGGGGGGGGGGGGGGGGGGGGGGGGGGGGGGGGGGGGGGGGGGGGGGGGGGGGGGGGGGGGGGGGGGGGGGGGGGGGGGGGGGGGGGGGGGGGGGGGGGGGGGGGGGGGGGGGGGGGGGGGGGGGGGGGGGGGGGGGGGGGGGGGGGGGGGGGGGGGGGGGGGGGGGGGGGGGGGGGGGGGGGGGGGGGGGGGGGGGGGGGGGGGGGGGGGGGGGGGGGGGGGGGGGGGGGGGGGGGGGGGGGGGGGGGGGGGGGGGGGGGGGGGGGGGGGGGGGGGGGGGGGGGGGGGGGGGGGGGGGGGGGGGGGGGGGGGGGGGGGGGGGGGGGGGGGGGGGGGGGGGGGGGGGGGGGGGGGGGGGGGGGGGGGGGGGGGGGGGGGGGGGGGGGGGGGGGGGGGGGGGGGGGGGGGGGGGGGGGGGGGGGGGGGGGGGGGGGGGGGGGGGGGGGGGGGGGGGGGGGGGGGGGGGGGGGGGGGGGGGGGGGGGGGGGGGGGGGGGGGGGGGGGGGGGGGGGGGGGGGGGGGGGGGGGGGGGGGGGGGGGGGGGGGGGGGGGGGGGGGGGGGGGGGGGGGGGGGGGGGGGGGGGGGGGGGGGGGGGGGGGGGGGGGGGGGGGGGGGGGGGGGGGGGGGGGGGGGGGGGGGGGGGGGGGGGGGGGGGGGGGGGGGGGGGGGGGGGGGGGGGGGGGGGGGGGGGGGGGGGGGGGGGGGGGGGGGGGGGGGGGGGGGGGGGGGGGGGGGGGGGGGGGGGGGGGGGGGGGGGGGGGGGGGGGGGGGGGGGGGGGGGGGGGGGGGGGGGGGGGGGGGGGGGGGGGGGGGGGGGGGGGGGGGGGGGGGGGGGGGGGGGGGGGGGGGGGGGGGGGGGGGGGGGGGGGGGGGGGGGGGGGGGGGGGGGGGGGGGGGGGGGGGGGGGGGGGGGGGGGGGGGGGGGGGGGGGGGGGGGGGGGGGGGGGGGGGGGGGGGGGGGGGGGGGGGGGGGGGGGGGGGGGGGGGGGGGGGGGGGGGGGGGGGGGGGGGGGGGGGGGGGGGGGGGGGGGGGGGGGGGGGGGGGGGGGGGGGGGGGGGGGGGGGGGGGGGGGGGGGGGGGGGGGGGGGGGGGGGGGGGGGGGGGGGGGGGGGGGGGGGGGGGGGGGGGGGGGGGGGGGGGGGGGGGGGGGGGGGGGGGGGGGGGGGGGGGGGGGGGGGGGGGGGGGGGGGGGGGGGGGGGGGGGGGGGGGGGGGGGGGGGGGGGGGGGGGGGGGGGGGGGGGGGGGGGGGGGGGGGGGGGGGGGGGGGGGGGGGGGGGGGGGGGGGGGGGGGGGGGGGGGGGGGGGGGGGGGGGGGGGGGGGGGGGGGGGGGGGGGGGGGGGGGGGGGGGGGGGGGGGGGGGGGGGGGGGGGGGGGGGGGGGGGGGGGGGGGGGGGGGGGGGGGGGGGGGGGGGGGGGGGGGGGGGGGGGGGGGGGGGGGGGGGGGGGGGGGGGGGGGGGGGGGGGGGGGGGGGGGGGGGGGGGGGGGGGGGGGGGGGGGGGGGGGGGGGGGGGGGGGGGGGGGGGGGGGGGGGGGGGGGGGGGGGGGGGGGGGGGGGGGGGGGGGGGGGGGGGGGGGGGGGGGGGGGGGGGGGGGGGGGGGGGGGGGGGGGGGGGGGGGGGGGGGGGGGGGGGGGGGGGGGGGGGGGGGGGGGGGGGGGGGGGGGGGGGGGGGGGGGGGGGGGGGGGGGGGGGGGGGGGGGGGGGGGGGGGGGGGGGGGGGGGGGGGGGGGGGGGGGGGGGGGGGGGGGGGGGGGGGGGGGGGGGGGGGGGGGGGGGGGGGGGGGGGGGGGGGGGGGGGGGGGGGGGGGGGGGGGGGGGGGGGGGGGGGGGGGGGGGGGGGGGGGGGGGGGGGGGGGGGGGGGGGGGGGGGGGGGGGGGGGGGGGGGGGGGGGGGGGGGGGGGGGGGGGGGGGGGGGGGGGGGGGGGGGGGGGGGGGGGGGGGGGGGGGGGGGGGGGGGGGGGGGGGGGGGGGGGGGGGGGGGGGGGGGGGGGGGGGGGGGGGGGGGGGGGGGGGGGGGGGGGGGGGGGGGGGGGGGGGGGGGGGGGGGGGGGGGGGGGGGGGGGGGGGGGGGGGGGGGGGGGGGGGGGGGGGGGGGGGGGGGGGGGGGGGGGGGGGGGGGGGGGGGGGGGGGGGGGGGGGGGGGGGGGGGGGGGGGGGGGGGGGGGGGGGGGGGGGGGGGGGGGGGGGGGGGGGGGGGGGGGGGGGGGGGGGGGGGGGGGGGGGGGGGGGGGGGGGGGGGGGGGGGGGGGGGGGGGGGGGGGGGGGGGGGGGGGGGGGGGGGGGGGGGGGGGGGGGGGGGGGGGGGGGGGGGGGGGGGGGGGGGGGGGGGGGGGGGGGGGGGGGGGGGGGGGGGGGGGGGGGGGGGGGGGGGGGGGGGGGGGGGGGGGGGGGGGGGGGGGGGGGGGGGGGGGGGGGGGGGGGGGGGGGGGGGGGGGGGGGGGGGGGGGGGGGGGGGGGGGGGGGGGGGGGGGGGGGGGGGGGGGGGGGGGGGGGGGGGGGGGGGGGGGGGGGGGGGGGGGGGGGGGGGGGGGGGGGGGGGGGGGGGGGGGGGGGGGGGGGGGGGGGGGGGGGGGGGGGGGGGGGGGGGGGGGGGGGGGGGGGGGGGGGGGGGGGGGGGGGGGGGGGGGGGGGGGGGGGGGGGGGGGGGGGGGGGGGGGGGGGGGGGGGGGGGGGGGGGGGGGGGGGGGGGGGGGGGGGGGGGGGGGGGGGGGGGGGGGGGGGGGGGGGGGGGGGGGGGGGGGGGGGGGGGGGGGGGGGGGGGGGGGGGGGGGGGGGGGGGGGGGGGGGGGGGGGGGGGGGGGGGGGGGGGGGGGGGGGGGGGGGGGGGGGGGGGGGGGGGGGGGGGGGGGGGGGGGGGGGGGGGGGGGGGGGGGGGGGGGGGGGGGGGGGGGGGGGGGGGGGGGGGGGGGGGGGGGGGGGGGGGGGGGGGGGGGGGGGGGGGGGGGGGGGGGGGGGGGGGGGGGGGGGGGGGGGGGGGGGGGGGGGGGGGGGGGGGGGGGGGGGGGGGGGGGGGGGGGGGGGGGGGGGGGGGGGGGGGGGGGGGGGGGGGGGGGGGGGGGGGGGGGGGGGGGGGGGGGGGGGGGGGGGGGGGGGGGGGGGGGGGGGGGGGGGGGGGGGGGGGGGGGGGGGGGGGGGGGGGGGGGGGGGGGGGGGGGGGGGGGGGGGGGGGGGGGGGGGGGGGGGGGGGGGGGGGGGGGGGGGGGGGGGGGGGGGGGGGGGGGGGGGGGGGGGGGGGGGGGGGGGGGGGGGGGGGGGGGGGGGGGGGGGGGGGGGGGGGGGGGGGGGGGGGGGGGGGGGGGGGGGGGGGGGGGGGGGGGGGGGGGGGGGGGGGGGGGGGGGGGGGGGGGGGGGGGGGGGGGGGGGGGGGGGGGGGGGGGGGGGGGGGGGGGGGGGGGGGGGGGGGGGGGGGGGGGGGGGGGGGGGGGGGGGGGGGGGGGGGGGGGGGGGGGGGGGGGGGGGGGGGGGGGGGGGGGGGGGGGGGGGGGGGGGGGGGGGGGGGGGGGGGGGGGGGGGGGGGGGGGGGGGGGGGGGGGGGGGGGGGGGGGGGGGGGGGGGGGGGGGGGGGGGGGGGGGGGGGGGGGGGGGGGGGGGGGGGGGGGGGGGGGGGGGGGGGGGGGGGGGGGGGGGGGGGGGGGGGGGGGGGGGGGGGGGGGGGGGGGGGGGGGGGGGGGGGGGGGGGGGGGGGGGGGGGGGGGGGGGGGGGGGGGGGGGGGGGGGGGGGGGGGGGGGGGGGGGGGGGGGGGGGGGGGGGGGGGGGGGGGGGGGGGGGGGGGGGGGGGGGGGGGGGGGGGGGGGGGGGGGGGGGGGGGGGGGGGGGGGGGGGGGGGGGGGGGGGGGGGGGGGGGGGGGGGGGGGGGGGGGGGGGGGGGGGGGGGGGGGGGGGGGGGGGGGGGGGGGGGGGGGGGGGGGGGGGGGGGGGGGGGGGGGGGGGGGGGGGGGGGGGGGGGGGGGGGGGGGGGGGGGGGGGGGGGGGGGGGGGGGGGGGGGGGGGGGGGGGGGGGGGGGGGGGGGGGGGGGGGGGGGGGGGGGGGGGGGGGGGGGGGGGGGGGGGGGGGGGGGGGGGGGGGGGGGGGGGGGGGGGGGGGGGGGGGGGGGGGGGGGGGGGGGGGGGGGGGGGGGGGGGGGGGGGGGGGGGGGGGGGGGGGGGGGGGGGGGGGGGGGGGGGGGGGGGGGGGGGGGGGGGGGGGGGGGGGGGGGGGGGGGGGGGGGGGGGGGGGGGGGGGGGGGGGGGGGGGGGGGGGGGGGGGGGGGGGGGGGGGGGGGGGGGGGGGGGGGGGGGGGGGGGGGGGGGGGGGGGGGGGGGGGGGGGGGGGGGGGGGGGGGGGGGGGGGGGGGGGGGGGGGGGGGGGGGGGGGGGGGGGGGGGGGGGGGGGGGGGGGGGGGGGGGGGGGGGGGGGGGGGGGGGGGGGGGGGGGGGGGGGGGGGGGGGGGGGGGGGGGGGGGGGGGGGGGGGGGGGGGGGGGGGGGGGGGGGGGGGGGGGGGGGGGGGGGGGGGGGGGGGGGGGGGGGGGGGGGGGGGGGGGGGGGGGGGGGGGGGGGGGGGGGGGGGGGGGGGGGGGGGGGGGGGGGGGGGGGGGGGGGGGGGGGGGGGGGGGGGGGGGGGGGGGGGGGGGGGGGGGGGGGGGGGGGGGGGGGGGGGGGGGGGGGGGGGGGGGGGGGGGGGGGGGGGGGGGGGGGGGGGGGGGGGGGGGGGGGGGGGGGGGGGGGGGGGGGGGGGGGGGGGGGGGGGGGGGGGGGGGGGGGGGGGGGGGGGGGGGGGGGGGGGGGGGGGGGGGGGGGGGGGGGGGGGGGGGGGGGGGGGGGGGGGGGGGGGGGGGGGGGGGGGGGGGGGGGGGGGGGGGGGGGGGGGGGGGGGGGGGGGGGGGGGGGGGGGGGGGGGGGGGGGGGGGGGGGGGGGGGGGGGGGGGGGGGGGGGGGGGGGGGGGGGGGGGGGGGGGGGGGGGGGGGGGGGGGGGGGGGGGGGGGGGGGGGGGGGGGGGGGGGGGGGGGGGGGGGGGGGGGGGGGGGGGGGGGGGGGGGGGGGGGGGGGGGGGGGGGGGGGGGGGGGGGGGGGGGGGGGGGGGGGGGGGGGGGGGGGGGGGGGGGGGGGGGGGGGGGGGGGGGGGGGGGGGGGGGGGGGGGGGGGGGGGGGGGGGGGGGGGGGGGGGGGGGGGGGGGGGGGGGGGGGGGGGGGGGGGGGGGGGGGGGGGGGGGGGGGGGGGGGGGGGGGGGGGGGGGGGGGGGGGGGGGGGGGGGGGGGGGGGGGGGGGGGGGGGGGGGGGGGGGGGGGGGGGGGGGGGGGGGGGGGGGGGGGGGGGGGGGGGGGGGGGGGGGGGGGGGGGGGGGGGGGGGGGGGGGGGGGGGGGGGGGGGGGGGGGGGGGGGGGGGGGGGGGGGGGGGGGGGGGGGGGGGGGGGGGGGGGGGGGGGGGGGGGGGGGGGGGGGGGGGGGGGGGGGGGGGGGGGGGGGGGGGGGGGGGGGGGGGGGGGGGGGGGGGGGGGGGGGGGGGGGGGGGGGGGGGGGGGGGGGGGGGGGGGGGGGGGGGGGGGGGGGGGGGGGGGGGGGGGGGGGGGGGGGGGGGGGGGGGGGGGGGGGGGGGGGGGGGGGGGGGGGGGGGGGGGGGGGGGGGGGGGGGGGGGGGGGGGGGGGGGGGGGGGGGGGGGGGGGGGGGGGGGGGGGGGGGGGGGGGGGGGGGGGGGGGGGGGGGGGGGGGGGGGGGGGGGGGGGGGGGGGGGGGGGGGGGGGGGGGGGGGGGGGGGGGGGGGGGGGGGGGGGGGGGGGGGGGGGGGGGGGGGGGGGGGGGGGGGGGGGGGGGGGGGGGGGGGGGGGGGGGGGGGGGGGGGGGGGGGGGGGGGGGGGGGGGGGGGGGGGGGGGGGGGGGGGGGGGGGGGGGGGGGGGGGGGGGGGGGGGGGGGGGGGGGGGGGGGGGGGGGGGGGGGGGGGGGGGGGGGGGGGGGGGGGGGGGGGGGGGGGGGGGGGGGGGGGGGGGGGGGGGGGGGGGGGGGGGGGGGGGGGGGGGGGGGGGGGGGGGGGGGGGGGGGGGGGGGGGGGGGGGGGGGGGGGGGGGGGGGGGGGGGGGGGGGGGGGGGGGGGGGGGGGGGGGGGGGGGGGGGGGGGGGGGGGGGGGGGGGGGGGGGGGGGGGGGGGGGGGGGGGGGGGGGGGGGGGGGGGGGGGGGGGGGGGGGGGGGGGGGGGGGGGGGGGGGGGGGGGGGGGGGGGGGGGGGGGGGGGGGGGGGGGGGGGGGGGGGGGGGGGGGGGGGGGGGGGGGGGGGGGGGGGGGGGGGGGGGGGGGGGGGGGGGGGGGGGGGGGGGGGGGGGGGGGGGGGGGGGGGGGGGGGGGGGGGGGGGGGGGGGGGGGGGGGGGGGGGGGGGGGGGGGGGGGGGGGGGGGGGGGGGGGGGGGGGGGGGGGGGGGGGGGGGGGGGGGGGGGGGGGGGGGGGGGGGGGGGGGGGGGGGGGGGGGGGGGGGGGGGGGGGGGGGGGGGGGGGGGGGGGGGGGGGGGGGGGGGGGGGGGGGGGGGGGGGGGGGGGGGGGGGGGGGGGGGGGGGGGGGGGGGGGGGGGGGGGGGGGGGGGGGGGGGGGGGGGGGGGGGGGGGGGGGGGGGGGGGGGGGGGGGGGGGGGGGGGGGGGGGGGGGGGGGGGGGGGGGGGGGGGGGGGGGGGGGGGGGGGGGGGGGGGGGGGGGGGGGGGGGGGGGGGGGGGGGGGGGGGGGGGGGGGGGGGGGGGGGGGGGGGGGGGGGGGGGGGGGGGGGGGGGGGGGGGGGGGGGGGGGGGGGGGGGGGGGGGGGGGGGGGGGGGGGGGGGGGGGGGGGGGGGGGGGGGGGGGGGGGGGGGGGGGGGGGGGGGGGGGGGGGGGGGGGGGGGGGGGGGGGGGGGGGGGGGGGGGGGGGGGGGGGGGGGGGGGGGGGGGGGGGGGGGGGGGGGGGGGGGGGGGGGGGGGGGGGGGGGGGGGGGGGGGGGGGGGGGGGGGGGGGGGGGGGGGGGGGGGGGGGGGGGGGGGGGGGGGGGGGGGGGGGGGGGGGGGGGGGGGGGGGGGGGGGGGGGGGGGGGGGGGGGGGGGGGGGGGGGGGGGGGGGGGGGGGGGGGGGGGGGGGGGGGGGGGGGGGGGGGGGGGGGGGGGGGGGGGGGGGGGGGGGGGGGGGGGGGGGGGGGGGGGGGGGGGGGGGGGGGGGGGGGGGGGGGGGGGGGGGGGGGGGGGGGGGGGGGGGGGGGGGGGGGGGGGGGGGGGGGGGGGGGGGGGGGGGGGGGGGGGGGGGGGGGGGGGGGGGGGGGGGGGGGGGGGGGGGGGGGGGGGGGGGGGGGGGGGGGGGGGGGGGGGGGGGGGGGGGGGGGGGGGGGGGGGGGGGGGGGGGGGGGGGGGGGGGGGGGGGGGGGGGGGGGGGGGGGGGGGGGGGGGGGGGGGGGGGGGGGGGGGGGGGGGGGGGGGGGGGGGGGGGGGGGGGGGGGGGGGGGGGGGGGGGGGGGGGGGGGGGGGGGGGGGGGGGGGGGGGGGGGGGGGGGGGGGGGGGGGGGGGGGGGGGGGGGGGGGGGGGGGGGGGGGGGGGGGGGGGGGGGGGGGGGGGGGGGGGGGGGGGGGGGGGGGGGGGGGGGGGGGGGGGGGGGGGGGGGGGGGGGGGGGGGGGGGGGGGGGGGGGGGGGGGGGGGGGGGGGGGGGGGGGGGGGGGGGGGGGGGGGGGGGGGGGGGGGGGGGGGGGGGGGGGGGGGGGGGGGGGGGGGGGGGGGGGGGGGGGGGGGGGGGGGGGGGGGGGGGGGGGGGGGGGGGGGGGGGGGGGGGGGGGGGGGGGGGGGGGGGGGGGGGGGGGGGGGGGGGGGGGGGGGGGGGGGGGGGGGGGGGGGGGGGGGGGGGGGGGGGGGGGGGGGGGGGGGGGGGGGGGGGGGGGGGGGGGGGGGGGGGGGGGGGGGGGGGGGGGGGGGGGGGGGGGGGGGGGGGGGGGGGGGGGGGGGGGGGGGGGGGGGGGGGGGGGGGGGGGGGGGGGGGGGGGGGGGGGGGGGGGGGGGGGGGGGGGGGGGGGGGGGGGGGGGGGGGGGGGGGGGGGGGGGGGGGGGGGGGGGGGGGGGGGGGGGGGGGGGGGGGGGGGGGGGGGGGGGGGGGGGGGGGGGGGGGGGGGGGGGGGGGGGGGGGGGGGGGGGGGGGGGGGGGGGGGGGGGGGGGGGGGGGGGGGGGGGGGGGGGGGGGGGGGGGGGGGGGGGGGGGGGGGGGGGGGGGGGGGGGGGGGGGGGGGGGGGGGGGGGGGGGGGGGGGGGGGGGGGGGGGGGGGGGGGGGGGGGGGGGGGGGGGGGGGGGGGGGGGGGGGGGGGGGGGGGGGGGGGGGGGGGGGGGGGGGGGGGGGGGGGGGGGGGGGGGGGGGGGGGGGGGGGGGGGGGGGGGGGGGGGGGGGGGGGGGGGGGGGGGGGGGGGGGGGGGGGGGGGGGGGGGGGGGGGGGGGGGGGGGGGGGGGGGGGGGGGGGGGGGGGGGGGGGGGGGGGGGGGGGGGGGGGGGGGGGGGGGGGGGGGGGGGGGGGGGGGGGGGGGGGGGGGGGGGGGGGGGGGGGGGGGGGGGGGGGGGGGGGGGGGGGGGGGGGGGGGGGGGGGGGGGGGGGGGGGGGGGGGGGGGGGGGGGGGGGGGGGGGGGGGGGGGGGGGGGGGGGGGGGGGGGGGGGGGGGGGGGGGGGGGGGGGGGGGGGGGGGGGGGGGGGGGGGGGGGGGGGGGGGGGGGGGGGGGGGGGGGGGGGGGGGGGGGGGGGGGGGGGGGGGGGGGGGGGGGGGGGGGGGGGGGGGGGGGGGGGGGGGGGGGGGGGGGGGGGGGGGGGGGGGGGGGGGGGGGGGGGGGGGGGGGGGGGGGGGGGGGGGGGGGGGGGGGGGGGGGGGGGGGGGGGGGGGGGGGGGGGGGGGGGGGGGGGGGGGGGGGGGGGGGGGGGGGGGGGGGGGGGGGGGGGGGGGGGGGGGGGGGGGGGGGGGGGGGGGGGGGGGGGGGGGGGGGGGGGGGGGGGGGGGGGGGGGGGGGGGGGGGGGGGGGGGGGGGGGGGGGGGGGGGGGGGGGGGGGGGGGGGGGGGGGGGGGGGGGGGGGGGGGGGGGGGGGGGGGGGGGGGGGGGGGGGGGGGGGGGGGGGGGGGGGGGGGGGGGGGGGGGGGGGGGGGGGGGGGGGGGGGGGGGGGGGGGGGGGGGGGGGGGGGGGGGGGGGGGGGGGGGGGGGGGGGGGGGGGGGGGGGGGGGGGGGGGGGGGGGGGGGGGGGGGGGGGGGGGGGGGGGGGGGGGGGGGGGGGGGGGGGGGGGGGGGGGGGGGGGGGGGGGGGGGGGGGGGGGGGGGGGGGGGGGGGGGGGGGGGGGGGGGGGGGGGGGGGGGGGGGGGGGGGGGGGGGGGGGGGGGGGGGGGGGGGGGGGGGGGGGGGGGGGGGGGGGGGGGGGGGGGGGGGGGGGGGGGGGGGGGGGGGGGGGGGGGGGGGGGGGGGGGGGGGGGGGGGGGGGGGGGGGGGGGGGGGGGGGGGGGGGGGGGGGGGGGGGGGGGGGGGGGGGGGGGGGGGGGGGGGGGGGGGGGGGGGGGGGGGGGGGGGGGGGGGGGGGGGGGGGGGGGGGGGGGGGGGGGGGGGGGGGGGGGGGGGGGGGGGGGGGGGGGGGGGGGGGGGGGGGGGGGGGGGGGGGGGGGGGGGGGGGGGGGGGGGGGGGGGGGGGGGGGGGGGGGGGGGGGGGGGGGGGGGGGGGGGGGGGGGGGGGGGGGGGGGGGGGGGGGGGGGGGGGGGGGGGGGGGGGGGGGGGGGGGGGGGGGGGGGGGGGGGGGGGGGGGGGGGGGGGGGGGGGGGGGGGGGGGGGGGGGGGGGGGGGGGGGGGGGGGGGGGGGGGGGGGGGGGGGGGGGGGGGGGGGGGGGGGGGGGGGGGGGGGGGGGGGGGGGGGGGGGGGGGGGGGGGGGGGGGGGGGGGGGGGGGGGGGGGGGGGGGGGGGGGGGGGGGGGGGGGGGGGGGGGGGGGGGGGGGGGGGGGGGGGGGGGGGGGGGGGGGGGGGGGGGGGGGGGGGGGGGGGGGGGGGGGGGGGGGGGGGGGGGGGGGGGGGGGGGGGGGGGGGGGGGGGGGGGGGGGGGGGGGGGGGGGGGGGGGGGGGGGGGGGGGGGGGGGGGGGGGGGGGGGGGGGGGGGGGGGGGGGGGGGGGGGGGGGGGGGGGGGGGGGGGGGGGGGGGGGGGGGGGGGGGGGGGGGGGGGGGGGGGGGGGGGGGGGGGGGGGGGGGGGGGGGGGGGGGGGGGGGGGGGGGGGGGGGGGGGGGGGGGGGGGGGGGGGGGGGGGGGGGGGGGGGGGGGGGGGGGGGGGGGGGGGGGGGGGGGGGGGGGGGGGGGGGGGGGGGGGGGGGGGGGGGGGGGGGGGGGGGGGGGGGGGGGGGGGGGGGGGGGGGGGGGGGGGGGGGGGGGGGGGGGGGGGGGGGGGGGGGGGGGGGGGGGGGGGGGGGGGGGGGGGGGGGGGGGGGGGGGGGGGGGGGGGGGGGGGGGGGGGGGGGGGGGGGGGGGGGGGGGGGGGGGGGGGGGGGGGGGGGGGGGGGGGGGGGGGGGGGGGGGGGGGGGGGGGGGGGGGGGGGGGGGGGGGGGGGGGGGGGGGGGGGGGGGGGGGGGGGGGGGGGGGGGGGGGGGGGGGGGGGGGGGGGGGGGGGGGGGGGGGGGGGGGGGGGGGGGGGGGGGGGGGGGGGGGGGGGGGGGGGGGGGGGGGGGGGGGGGGGGGGGGGGGGGGGGGGGGGGGGGGGGGGGGGGGGGGGGGGGGGGGGGGGGGGGGGGGGGGGGGGGGGGGGGGGGGGGGGGGGGGGGGGGGGGGGGGGGGGGGGGGGGGGGGGGGGGGGGGGGGGGGGGGGGGGGGGGGGGGGGGGGGGGGGGGGGGGGGGGGGGGGGGGGGGGGGGGGGGGGGGGGGGGGGGGGGGGGGGGGGGGGGGGGGGGGGGGGGGGGGGGGGGGGGGGGGGGGGGGGGGGGGGGGGGGGGGGGGGGGGGGGGGGGGGGGGGGGGGGGGGGGGGGGGGGGGGGGGGGGGGGGGGGGGGGGGGGGGGGGGGGGGGGGGGGGGGGGGGGGGGGGGGGGGGGGGGGGGGGGGGGGGGGGGGGGGGGGGGGGGGGGGGGGGGGGGGGGGGGGGGGGGGGGGGGGGGGGGGGGGGGGGGGGGGGGGGGGGGGGGGGGGGGGGGGGGGGGGGGGGGGGGGGGGGGGGGGGGGGGGGGGGGGGGGGGGGGGGGGGGGGGGGGGGGGGGGGGGGGGGGGGGGGGGGGGGGGGGGGGGGGGGGGGGGGGGGGGGGGGGGGGGGGGGGGGGGGGGGGGGGGGGGGGGGGGGGGGGGGGGGGGGGGGGGGGGGGGGGGGGGGGGGGGGGGGGGGGGGGGGGGGGGGGGGGGGGGGGGGGGGGGGGGGGGGGGGGGGGGGGGGGGGGGGGGGGGGGGGGGGGGGGGGGGGGGGGGGGGGGGGGGGGGGGGGGGGGGGGGGGGGGGGGGGGGGGGGGGGGGGGGGGGGGGGGGGGGGGGGGGGGGGGGGGGGGGGGGGGGGGGGGGGGGGGGGGGGGGGGGGGGGGGGGGGGGGGGGGGGGGGGGGGGGGGGGGGGGGGGGGGGGGGGGGGGGGGGGGGGGGGGGGGGGGGGGGGGGGGGGGGGGGGGGGGGGGGGGGGGGGGGGGGGGGGGGGGGGGGGGGGGGGGGGGGGGGGGGGGGGGGGGGGGGGGGGGGGGGGGGGGGGGGGGGGGGGGGGGGGGGGGGGGGGGGGGGGGGGGGGGGGGGGGGGGGGGGGGGGGGGGGGGGGGGGGGGGGGGGGGGGGGGGGGGGGGGGGGGGGGGGGGGGGGGGGGGGGGGGGGGGGGGGGGGGGGGGGGGGGGGGGGGGGGGGGGGGGGGGGGGGGGGGGGGGGGGGGGGGGGGGGGGGGGGGGGGGGGGGGGGGGGGGGGGGGGGGGGGGGGGGGGGGGGGGGGGGGGGGGGGGGGGGGGGGGGGGGGGGGGGGGGGGGGGGGGGGGGGGGGGGGGGGGGGGGGGGGGGGGGGGGGGGGGGGGGGGGGGGGGGGGGGGGGGGGGGGGGGGGGGGGGGGGGGGGGGGGGGGGGGGGGGGGGGGGGGGGGGGGGGGGGGGGGGGGGGGGGGGGGGGGGGGGGGGGGGGGGGGGGGGGGGGGGGGGGGGGGGGGGGGGGGGGGGGGGGGGGGGGGGGGGGGGGGGGGGGGGGGGGGGGGGGGGGGGGGGGGGGGGGGGGGGGGGGGGGGGGGGGGGGGGGGGGGGGGGGGGGGGGGGGGGGGGGGGGGGGGGGGGGGGGGGGGGGGGGGGGGGGGGGGGGGGGGGGGGGGGGGGGGGGGGGGGGGGGGGGGGGGGGGGGGGGGGGGGGGGGGGGGGGGGGGGGGGGGGGGGGGGGGGGGGGGGGGGGGGGGGGGGGGGGGGGGGGGGGGGGGGGGGGGGGGGGGGGGGGGGGGGGGGGGGGGGGGGGGGGGGGGGGGGGGGGGGGGGGGGGGGGGGGGGGGGGGGGGGGGGGGGGGGGGGGGGGGGGGGGGGGGGGGGGGGGGGGGGGGGGGGGGGGGGGGGGGGGGGGGGGGGGGGGGGGGGGGGGGGGGGGGGGGGGGGGGGGGGGGGGGGGGGGGGGGGGGGGGGGGGGGGGGGGGGGGGGGGGGGGGGGGGGGGGGGGGGGGGGGGGGGGGGGGGGGGGGGGGGGGGGGGGGGGGGGGGGGGGGGGGGGGGGGGGGGGGGGGGGGGGGGGGGGGGGGGGGGGGGGGGGGGGGGGGGGGGGGGGGGGGGGGGGGGGGGGGGGGGGGGGGGGGGGGGGGGGGGGGGGGGGGGGGGGGGGGGGGGGGGGGGGGGGGGGGGGGGGGGGGGGGGGGGGGGGGGGGGGGGGGGGGGGGGGGGGGGGGGGGGGGGGGGGGGGGGGGGGGGGGGGGGGGGGGGGGGGGGGGGGGGGGGGGGGGGGGGGGGGGGGGGGGGGGGGGGGGGGGGGGGGGGGGGGGGGGGGGGGGGGGGGGGGGGGGGGGGGGGGGGGGGGGGGGGGGGGGGGGGGGGGGGGGGGGGGGGGGGGGGGGGGGGGGGGGGGGGGGGGGGGGGGGGGGGGGGGGGGGGGGGGGGGGGGGGGGGGGGGGGGGGGGGGGGGGGGGGGGGGGGGGGGGGGGGGGGGGGGGGGGGGGGGGGGGGGGGGGGGGGGGGGGGGGGGGGGGGGGGGGGGGGGGGGGGGGGGGGGGGGGGGGGGGGGGGGGGGGGGGGGGGGGGGGGGGGGGGGGGGGGGGGGGGGGGGGGGGGGGGGGGGGGGGGGGGGGGGGGGGGGGGGGGGGGGGGGGGGGGGGGGGGGGGGGGGGGGGGGGGGGGGGGGGGGGGGGGGGGGGGGGGGGGGGGGGGGGGGGGGGGGGGGGGGGGGGGGGGGGGGGGGGGGGGGGGGGGGGGGGGGGGGGGGGGGGGGGGGGGGGGGGGGGGGGGGGGGGGGGGGGGGGGGGGGGGGGGGGGGGGGGGGGGGGGGGGGGGGGGGGGGGGGGGGGGGGGGGGGGGGGGGGGGGGGGGGGGGGGGGGGGGGGGGGGGGGGGGGGGGGGGGGGGGGGGGGGGGGGGGGGGGGGGGGGGGGGGGGGGGGGGGGGGGGGGGGGGGGGGGGGGGGGGGGGGGGGGGGGGGGGGGGGGGGGGGGGGGGGGGGGGGGGGGGGGGGGGGGGGGGGGGGGGGGGGGGGGGGGGGGGGGGGGGGGGGGGGGGGGGGGGGGGGGGGGGGGGGGGGGGGGGGGGGGGGGGGGGGGGGGGGGGGGGGGGGGGGGGGGGGGGGGGGGGGGGGGGGGGGGGGGGGGGGGGGGGGGGGGGGGGGGGGGGGGGGGGGGGGGGGGGGGGGGGGGGGGGGGGGGGGGGGGGGGGGGGGGGGGGGGGGGGGGGGGGGGGGGGGGGGGGGGGGGGGGGGGGGGGGGGGGGGGGGGGGGGGGGGGGGGGGGGGGGGGGGGGGGGGGGGGGGGGGGGGGGGGGGGGGGGGGGGGGGGGGGGGGGGGGGGGGGGGGGGGGGGGGGGGGGGGGGGGGGGGGGGGGGGGGGGGGGGGGGGGGGGGGGGGGGGGGGGGGGGGGGGGGGGGGGGGGGGGGGGGGGGGGGGGGGGGGGGGGGGGGGGGGGGGGGGGGGGGGGGGGGGGGGGGGGGGGGGGGGGGGGGGGGGGGGGGGGGGGGGGGGGGGGGGGGGGGGGGGGGGGGGGGGGGGGGGGGGGGGGGGGGGGGGGGGGGGGGGGGGGGGGGGGGGGGGGGGGGGGGGGGGGGGGGGGGGGGGGGGGGGGGGGGGGGGGGGGGGGGGGGGGGGGGGGGGGGGGGGGGGGGGGGGGGGGGGGGGGGGGGGGGGGGGGGGGGGGGGGGGGGGGGGGGGGGGGGGGGGGGGGGGGGGGGGGGGGGGGGGGGGGGGGGGGGGGGGGGGGGGGGGGGGGGGGGGGGGGGGGGGGGGGGGGGGGGGGGGGGGGGGGGGGGGGGGGGGGGGGGGGGGGGGGGGGGGGGGGGGGGGGGGGGGGGGGGGGGGGGGGGGGGGGGGGGGGGGGGGGGGGGGGGGGGGGGGGGGGGGGGGGGGGGGGGGGGGGGGGGGGGGGGGGGGGGGGGGGGGGGGGGGGGGGGGGGGGGGGGGGGGGGGGGGGGGGGGGGGGGGGGGGGGGGGGGGGGGGGGGGGGGGGGGGGGGGGGGGGGGGGGGGGGGGGGGGGGGGGGGGGGGGGGGGGGGGGGGGGGGGGGGGGGGGGGGGGGGGGGGGGGGGGGGGGGGGGGGGGGGGGGGGGGGGGGGGGGGGGGGGGGGGGGGGGGGGGGGGGGGGGGGGGGGGGGGGGGGGGGGGGGGGGGGGGGGGGGGGGGGGGGGGGGGGGGGGGGGGGGGGGGGGGGGGGGGGGGGGGGGGGGGGGGGGGGGGGGGGGGGGGGGGGGGGGGGGGGGGGGGGGGGGGGGGGGGGGGGGGGGGGGGGGGGGGGGGGGGGGGGGGGGGGGGGGGGGGGGGGGGGGGGGGGGGGGGGGGGGGGGGGGGGGGGGGGGGGGGGGGGGGGGGGGGGGGGGGGGGGGGGGGGGGGGGGGGGGGGGGGGGGGGGGGGGGGGGGGGGGGGGGGGGGGGGGGGGGGGGGGGGGGGGGGGGGGGGGGGGGGGGGGGGGGGGGGGGGGGGGGGGGGGGGGGGGGGGGGGGGGGGGGGGGGGGGGGGGGGGGGGGGGGGGGGGGGGGGGGGGGGGGGGGGGGGGGGGGGGGGGGGGGGGGGGGGGGGGGGGGGGGGGGGGGGGGGGGGGGGGGGGGGGGGGGGGGGGGGGGGGGGGGGGGGGGGGGGGGGGGGGGGGGGGGGGGGGGGGGGGGGGGGGGGGGGGGGGGGGGGGGGGGGGGGGGGGGGGGGGGGGGGGGGGGGGGGGGGGGGGGGGGGGGGGGGGGGGGGGGGGGGGGGGGGGGGGGGGGGGGGGGGGGGGGGGGGGGGGGGGGGGGGGGGGGGGGGGGGGGGGGGGGGGGGGGGGGGGGGGGGGGGGGGGGGGGGGGGGGGGGGGGGGGGGGGGGGGGGGGGGGGGGGGGGGGGGGGGGGGGGGGGGGGGGGGGGGGGGGGGGGGGGGGGGGGGGGGGGGGGGGGGGGGGGGGGGGGGGGGGGGGGGGGGGGGGGGGGGGGGGGGGGGGGGGGGGGGGGGGGGGGGGGGGGGGGGGGGGGGGGGGGGGGGGGGGGGGGGGGGGGGGGGGGGGGGGGGGGGGGGGGGGGGGGGGGGGGGGGGGGGGGGGGGGGGGGGGGGGGGGGGGGGGGGGGGGGGGGGGGGGGGGGGGGGGGGGGGGGGGGGGGGGGGGGGGGGGGGGGGGGGGGGGGGGGGGGGGGGGGGGGGGGGGGGGGGGGGGGGGGGGGGGGGGGGGGGGGGGGGGGGGGGGGGGGGGGGGGGGGGGGGGGGGGGGGGGGGGGGGGGGGGGGGGGGGGGGGGGGGGGGGGGGGGGGGGGGGGGGGGGGGGGGGGGGGGGGGGGGGGGGGGGGGGGGGGGGGGGGGGGGGGGGGGGGGGGGGGGGGGGGGGGGGGGGGGGGGGGGGGGGGGGGGGGGGGGGGGGGGGGGGGGGGGGGGGGGGGGGGGGGGGGGGGGGGGGGGGGGGGGGGGGGGGGGGGGGGGGGGGGGGGGGGGGGGGGGGGGGGGGGGGGGGGGGGGGGGGGGGGGGGGGGGGGGGGGGGGGGGGGGGGGGGGGGGGGGGGGGGGGGGGGGGGGGGGGGGGGGGGGGGGGGGGGGGGGGGGGGGGGGGGGGGGGGGGGGGGGGGGGGGGGGGGGGGGGGGGGGGGGGGGGGGGGGGGGGGGGGGGGGGGGGGGGGGGGGGGGGGGGGGGGGGGGGGGGGGGGGGGGGGGGGGGGGGGGGGGGGGGGGGGGGGGGGGGGGGGGGGGGGGGGGGGGGGGGGGGGGGGGGGGGGGGGGGGGGGGGGGGGGGGGGGGGGGGGGGGGGGGGGGGGGGGGGGGGGGGGGGGGGGGGGGGGGGGGGGGGGGGGGGGGGGGGGGGGGGGGGGGGGGGGGGGGGGGGGGGGGGGGGGGGGGGGGGGGGGGGGGGGGGGGGGGGGGGGGGGGGGGGGGGGGGGGGGGGGGGGGGGGGGGGGGGGGGGGGGGGGGGGGGGGGGGGGGGGGGGGGGGGGGGGGGGGGGGGGGGGGGGGGGGGGGGGGGGGGGGGGGGGGGGGGGGGGGGGGGGGGGGGGGGGGGGGGGGGGGGGGGGGGGGGGGGGGGGGGGGGGGGGGGGGGGGGGGGGGGGGGGGGGGGGGGGGGGGGGGGGGGGGGGGGGGGGGGGGGGGGGGGGGGGGGGGGGGGGGGGGGGGGGGGGGGGGGGGGGGGGGGGGGGGGGGGGGGGGGGGGGGGGGGGGGGGGGGGGGGGGGGGGGGGGGGGGGGGGGGGGGGGGGGGGGGGGGGGGGGGGGGGGGGGGGGGGGGGGGGGGGGGGGGGGGGGGGGGGGGGGGGGGGGGGGGGGGGGGGGGGGGGGGGGGGGGGGGGGGGGGGGGGGGGGGGGGGGGGGGGGGGGGGGGGGGGGGGGGGGGGGGGGGGGGGGGGGGGGGGGGGGGGGGGGGGGGGGGGGGGGGGGGGGGGGGGGGGGGGGGGGGGGGGGGGGGGGGGGGGGGGGGGGGGGGGGGGGGGGGGGGGGGGGGGGGGGGGGGGGGGGGGGGGGGGGGGGGGGGGGGGGGGGGGGGGGGGGGGGGGGGGGGGGGGGGGGGGGGGGGGGGGGGGGGGGGGGGGGGGGGGGGGGGGGGGGGGGGGGGGGGGGGGGGGGGGGGGGGGGGGGGGGGGGGGGGGGGGGGGGGGGGGGGGGGGGGGGGGGGGGGGGGGGGGGGGGGGGGGGGGGGGGGGGGGGGGGGGGGGGGGGGGGGGGGGGGGGGGGGGGGGGGGGGGGGGGGGGGGGGGGGGGGGGGGGGGGGGGGGGGGGGGGGGGGGGGGGGGGGGGGGGGGGGGGGGGGGGGGGGGGGGGGGGGGGGGGGGGGGGGGGGGGGGGGGGGGGGGGGGGGGGGGGGGGGGGGGGGGGGGGGGGGGGGGGGGGGGGGGGGGGGGGGGGGGGGGGGGGGGGGGGGGGGGGGGGGGGGGGGGGGGGGGGGGGGGGGGGGGGGGGGGGGGGGGGGGGGGGGGGGGGGGGGGGGGGGGGGGGGGGGGGGGGGGGGGGGGGGGGGGGGGGGGGGGGGGGGGGGGGGGGGGGGGGGGGGGGGGGGGGGGGGGGGGGGGGGGGGGGGGGGGGGGGGGGGGGGGGGGGGGGGGGGGGGGGGGGGGGGGGGGGGGGGGGGGGGGGGGGGGGGGGGGGGGGGGGGGGGGGGGGGGGGGGGGGGGGGGGGGGGGGGGGGGGGGGGGGGGGGGGGGGGGGGGGGGGGGGGGGGGGGGGGGGGGGGGGGGGGGGGGGGGGGGGGGGGGGGGGGGGGGGGGGGGGGGGGGGGGGGGGGGGGGGGGGGGGGGGGGGGGGGGGGGGGGGGGGGGGGGGGGGGGGGGGGGGGGGGGGGGGGGGGGGGGGGGGGGGGGGGGGGGGGGGGGGGGGGGGGGGGGGGGGGGGGGGGGGGGGGGGGGGGGGGGGGGGGGGGGGGGGGGGGGGGGGGGGGGGGGGGGGGGGGGGGGGGGGGGGGGGGGGGGGGGGGGGGGGGGGGGGGGGGGGGGGGGGGGGGGGGGGGGGGGGGGGGGGGGGGGGGGGGGGGGGGGGGGGGGGGGGGGGGGGGGGGGGGGGGGGGGGGGGGGGGGGGGGGGGGGGGGGGGGGGGGGGGGGGGGGGGGGGGGGGGGGGGGGGGGGGGGGGGGGGGGGGGGGGGGGGGGGGGGGGGGGGGGGGGGGGGGGGGGGGGGGGGGGGGGGGGGGGGGGGGGGGGGGGGGGGGGGGGGGGGGGGGGGGGGGGGGGGGGGGGGGGGGGGGGGGGGGGGGGGGGGGGGGGGGGGGGGGGGGGGGGGGGGGGGGGGGGGGGGGGGGGGGGGGGGGGGGGGGGGGGGGGGGGGGGGGGGGGGGGGGGGGGGGGGGGGGGGGGGGGGGGGGGGGGGGGGGGGGGGGGGGGGGGGGGGGGGGGGGGGGGGGGGGGGGGGGGGGGGGGGGGGGGGGGGGGGGGGGGGGGGGGGGGGGGGGGGGGGGGGGGGGGGGGGGGGGGGGGGGGGGGGGGGGGGGGGGGGGGGGGGGGGGGGGGGGGGGGGGGGGGGGGGGGGGGGGGGGGGGGGGGGGGGGGGGGGGGGGGGGGGGGGGGGGGGGGGGGGGGGGGGGGGGGGGGGGGGGGGGGGGGGGGGGGGGGGGGGGGGGGGGGGGGGGGGGGGGGGGGGGGGGGGGGGGGGGGGGGGGGGGGGGGGGGGGGGGGGGGGGGGGGGGGGGGGGGGGGGGGGGGGGGGGGGGGGGGGGGGGGGGGGGGGGGGGGGGGGGGGGGGGGGGGGGGGGGGGGGGGGGGGGGGGGGGGGGGGGGGGGGGGGGGGGGGGGGGGGGGGGGGGGGGGGGGGGGGGGGGGGGGGGGGGGGGGGGGGGGGGGGGGGGGGGGGGGGGGGGGGGGGGGGGGGGGGGGGGGGGGGGGGGGGGGGGGGGGGGGGGGGGGGGGGGGGGGGGGGGGGGGGGGGGGGGGGGGGGGGGGGGGGGGGGGGGGGGGGGGGGGGGGGGGGGGGGGGGGGGGGGGGGGGGGGGGGGGGGGGGGGGGGGGGGGGGGGGGGGGGGGGGGGGGGGGGGGGGGGGGGGGGGGGGGGGGGGGGGGGGGGGGGGGGGGGGGGGGGGGGGGGGGGGGGGGGGGGGGGGGGGGGGGGGGGGGGGGGGGGGGGGGGGGGGGGGGGGGGGGGGGGGGGGGGGGGGGGGGGGGGGGGGGGGGGGGGGGGGGGGGGGGGGGGGGGGGGGGGGGGGGGGGGGGGGGGGGGGGGGGGGGGGGGGGGGGGGGGGGGGGGGGGGGGGGGGGGGGGGGGGGGGGGGGGGGGGGGGGGGGGGGGGGGGGGGGGGGGGGGGGGGGGGGGGGGGGGGGGGGGGGGGGGGGGGGGGGGGGGGGGGGGGGGGGGGGGGGGGGGGGGGGGGGGGGGGGGGGGGGGGGGGGGGGGGGGGGGGGGGGGGGGGGGGGGGGGGGGGGGGGGGGGGGGGGGGGGGGGGGGGGGGGGGGGGGGGGGGGGGGGGGGGGGGGGGGGGGGGGGGGGGGGGGGGGGGGGGGGGGGGGGGGGGGGGGGGGGGGGGGGGGGGGGGGGGGGGGGGGGGGGGGGGGGGGGGGGGGGGGGGGGGGGGGGGGGGGGGGGGGGGGGGGGGGGGGGGGGGGGGGGGGGGGGGGGGGGGGGGGGGGGGGGGGGGGGGGGGGGGGGGGGGGGGGGGGGGGGGGGGGGGGGGGGGGGGGGGGGGGGGGGGGGGGGGGGGGGGGGGGGGGGGGGGGGGGGGGGGGGGGGGGGGGGGGGGGGGGGGGGGGGGGGGGGGGGGGGGGGGGGGGGGGGGGGGGGGGGGGGGGGGGGGGGGGGGGGGGGGGGGGGGGGGGGGGGGGGGGGGGGGGGGGGGGGGGGGGGGGGGGGGGGGGGGGGGGGGGGGGGGGGGGGGGGGGGGGGGGGAGGGGGGGGGGGGGGGGGGGGGGGGGGGGGGGGGGGGGGGGGGGGGGGGGGGGGGGGGGGGGGGGGGGGGGGGGGGGGGGGGGGGGGGGGGGGGGGGGGGGGGGGGGGGGGGGGGGGGGGGGGGGGGGGGGGGGGGGGGGGGGGGGGGGGGGGGGGGGGGGGGGGGGGGGGGGGGGGGGGGGGGGGGGGGGGGGGGGGGGGGGGGGGGGGGGGGGGGGGGGGGGGGGGGGGGGGGGGGGGGGGGGGGGGGGGGGGGGGGGGGGGGGGGGGGGGGGGGGGGGGGGGGGGGGGGGGGGGGGGGGGGGGGGGGGGGGGGGGGGGGGGGGGGGGGGGGGGGGGGGGGGGGGGGGGGGGGGGGGGGGGGGGGGGGGGGGGGGGGGGGGGGGGGGGGGGGGGGGGGGGGGGGGGGGGGGGGGGGGGGGGGGGGGGGGGGGGGGGGGGGGGGGGGGGGGGGGGGGGGGGGGGGGGGGGGGGGGGGGGGGGGGGGGGGGGGGGGGGGGGGGGGGGGGGGGGGGGGGGGGGGGGGGGGGGGGGGGGGGGGGGGGGGGGGGGGGGGGGGGGGGGGGGGGGGGGGGGGGGGGGGGGGGGGGGGGGGGGGGGGGGGGGGGGGGGGGGGGGGGGGGGGGGGGGGGGGGGGGGGGGGGGGGGGGGGGGGGGGGGGGGGGGGGGGGGGGGGGGGGGGGGGGGGGGGGGGGGGGGGGGGGGGGGGGGGGGGGGGGGGGGGGGGGGGGGGGGGGGGGGGGGGGGGGGGGGGGGGGGGGGGGGGGGGGGGGGGGGGGGGGGGGGGGGGGGGGGGGGGGGGGGGGGGGGGGGGGGGGGGGGGGGGGGGGGGGGGGGGGGGGGGGGGGGGGGGGGGGGGGGGGGGGGGGGGGGGGGGGGGGGGGGGGGGGGGGGGGGGGGGGGGGGGGGGGGGGGGGGGGGGGGGGGGGGGGGGGGGGGGGGGGGGGGGGGGGGGGGGGGGGGGGGGGGGGGGGGGGGGGGGGGGGGGGGGGGGGGGGGGGGGGGGGGGGGGGGGGGGGGGGGGGGGGGGGGGGGGGGGGGGGGGGGGGGGGGGGGGGGGGGGGGGGGGGGGGGGGGGGGGGGGGGGGGGGGGGGGGGGGGGGGGGGGGGGGGGGGGGGGGGGGGGGGGGGGGGGGGGGGGGGGGGGGGGGGGGGGGGGGGGGGGGGGGGGGGGGGGGGGGGGGGGGGGGGGGGGGGGGGGGGGGGGGGGGGGGGGGGGGGGGGGGGGGGGGGGGGGGGGGGGGGGGGGGGGGGGGGGGGGGGGGGGGGGGGGGGGGGGGGGGGGGGGGGGGGGGGGGGGGGGGGGGGGGGGGGGGGGGGGGGGGGGGGGGGGGGGGGGGGGGGGGGGGGGGGGGGGGGGGGGGGGGGGGGGGGGGGGGGGGGGGGGGGGGGGGGGGGGGGGGGGGGGGGGGGGGGGGGGGGGGGGGGGGGGGGGGGGGGGGGGGGGGGGGGGGGGGGGGGGGGGGGGGGGGGGGGGGGGGGGGGGGGGGGGGGGGGGGGGGGGGGGGGGGGGGGGGGGGGGGGGGGGGGGGGGGGGGGGGGGGGGGGGGGGGGGGGGGGGGGGGGGGGGGGGGGGGGGGGGGGGGGGGGGGGGGGGGGGGGGGGGGGGGGGGGGGGGGGGGGGGGGGGGGGGGGGGGGGGGGGGGGGGGGGGGGGGGGGGGGGGGGGGGGGGGGGGGGGGGGGGGGGGGGGGGGGGGGGGGGGGGGGGGGGGGGGGGGGGGGGGGGGGGGGGGGGGGGGGGGGGGGGGGGGGGGGGGGGGGGGGGGGGGGGGGGGGGGGGGGGGGGGGGGGGGGGGGGGGGGGGGGGGGGGGGGGGGGGGGGGGGGGGGGGGGGGGGGGGGGGGGGGGGGGGGGGGGGGGGGGGGGGGGGGGGGGGGGGGGGGGGGGGGGGGGGGGGGGGGGGGGGGGGGGGGGGGGGGGGGGGGGGGGGGGGGGGGGGGGGGGGGGGGGGGGGGGGGGGGGGGGGGGGGGGGGGGGGGGGGGGGGGGGGGGGGGGGGGGGGGGGGGGGGGGGGGGGGGGGGGGGGGGGGGGGGGGGGGGGGGGGGGGGGGGGGGGGGGGGGGGGGGGGGGGGGGGGGGGGGGGGGGGGGGGGGGGGGGGGGGGGGGGGGGGGGGGGGGGGGGGGGGGGGGGGGGGGGGGGGGGGGGGGGGGGGGGGGGGGGGGGGGGGGGGGGGGGGGGGGGGGGGGGGGGGGGGGGGGGGGGGGGGGGGGGGGGGGGGGGGGGGGGGGGGGGGGGGGGGGGGGGGGGGGGGGGGGGGGGGGGGGGGGGGGGGGGGGGGGGGGGGGGGGGGGGGGGGGGGGGGGGGGGGGGGGGGGGGGGGGGGGGGGGGGGGGGGGGGGGGGGGGGGGGGGGGGGGGGGGGGGGGGGGGGGGGGGGGGGGGGGGGGGGGGGGGGGGGGGGGGGGGGGGGGGGGGGGGGGGGGGGGGGGGGGGGGGGGGGGGGGGGGGGGGGGGGGGGGGGGGGGGGGGGGGGGGGGGGGGGGGGGGGGGGGGGGGGGGGGGGGGGGGGGGGGGGGGGGGGGGGGGGGGGGGGGGGGGGGGGGGGGGGGGGGGGGGGGGGGGGGGGGGGGGGGGGGGGGGGGGGGGGGGGGGGGGGGGGGGGGGGGGGGGGGGGGGGGGGGGGGGGGGGGGGGGGGGGGGGGGGGGGGGGGGGGGGGGGGGGGGGGGGGGGGGGGGGGGGGGGGGGGGGGGGGGGGGGGGGGGGGGGGGGGGGGGGGGGGGGGGGGGGGGGGGGGGGGGGGGGGGGGGGGGGGGGGGGGGGGGGGGGGGGGGGGGGGGGGGGGGGGGGGGGGGGGGGGGGGGGGGGGGGGGGGGGGGGGGGGGGGGGGGGGGGGGGGGGGGGGGGGGGGGGGGGGGGGGGGGGGGGGGGGGGGGGGGGGGGGGGGGGGGGGGGGGGGGGGGGGGGGGGGGGGGGGGGGGGGGGGGGGGGGGGGGGGGGGGGGGGGGGGGGGGGGGGGGGGGGGGGGGGGGGGGGGGGGGGGGGGGGGGGGGGGGGGGGGGGGGGGGGGGGGGGGGGGGGGGGGGGGGGGGGGGGGGGGGGGGGGGGGGGGGGGGGGGGGGGGGGGGGGGGGGGGGGGGGGGGGGGGGGGGGGGGGGGGGGGGGGGGGGGGGGGGGGGGGGGGGGGGGGGGGGGGGGGGGGGGGGGGGGGGGGGGGGGGGGGGGGGGGGGGGGGGGGGGGGGGGGG
>JANTQK010004340.1:114010-134637 GCA_029224305.1 Caperea marginata | reverse complement strand
TATATATATATATATATATATATATATATATATATATATATATATAACTGAATCACTTTGCTGTACAGCAGAAATTAACACAACGTTGTAAATCAACTATACTTCAATAAAAAATATTGATATAAAAAAAGAATAAGTTCCTAGAAAATGGAGGTGATTATACTTTTTTGTATGCCTATAAGTTTGTGCTCTTAGTAGGCCCTCAATAAATATTTTTAATCACCTCAAAATAAATAAATAAATAAATTAATTAATTAATTAAAATCCTTTGTAACTATCACATTCAGTGCTTGTGTTCAAAAACTCCTGCTGAAAGTGTGACCTGAAGTGAGAGTTGGGGTCCCCTTTCTCTTACTGTTCAGCTGTGGCCTCATGCTTCCTGTTTTGGGGGCCACCCTGGAAAGCAGAAATCCAGGCTTTGTTCTTTTTTCCAAAGGCCTGAGCCCTAGTGAGGGTAGTGGATTCCTGGTTAGAGGTAAAGTGTTGGTTTAAAGGCAATGGGAAGAGGATTAGGGTGCGTAGTCAAAGCATCTTGGCCAGAAACATGAAGGGAAGACTTTCCTGCTATTAGAAATTCCTCCCGGATGGGAGGAAGAGGAAAGAAAGGGAAAGTTGGGGGTCCTGAGAGGTGAGCGGAACTGGGCGCTGCTTCTTAGCAGCACTGCTAAGGAGAAGAAGGGTGTCAATGGGCAAGGAACCCCATGTCCCAGACTTGGCACTGCAGCAGTCAAGAGCTGCCAGGCCTGAGGGGACATCTTTGTGGCAGGGAGCTTCTATGAGCAGAGGACCAGCTGCACAAGCCCCTGATACTAGGTGAGACCCCAGACCTGTGACACAGGCAGGGGAGAGCCTCAGAAAGGGCTGAGGTTAAATCTCCCATCCTGCAGGATGGGGCTTGAAATGGAAAAGAAATTGAGGTAGAAAATAAAATTATATTTCTTGCAAAAATGATTTTGTGGACTGATATTTATAACCACTATGAACGGCAAACTCTTTTTTTGGTATAAAGTGCAGAAATAAACCAGTTTAGCATGTCTGGGCAATTGTACACATCCTAGAATATAGTAGGATATGAATGAGCACATATTCACATAATGTGAATTAACCACACCAGCACACTAAAATGAAAAGATGCAGAAAGCGTTCTCGGGACCAAGTCAGAATCATTTAAACAGAGTCAGCTGAGATGGAACTTAGATGCTTCTACAGGACTGGAATTTTTGACAGGCAGCAAAGGCCCTGATGAGATTTTAGGCTTCAGAGGCAGCTTACTCAATACAACATTATTTCATTTCTGTTTTTCCAAAAGACACCATTGTGGTGAAATGGGGACCTGTAGCTCCAAGAAAGAGTGGGAGGTAAAGGCTTCCCAAAAATCTCTCTCTGACTCACCAGGGAGCATCAGGGGACTGCACACAAGTTCTCTCCCTTTCACCCCAGATGGCTGGTGGTGGCTGGCAAGTGACAGCAGTCAGAAGGCAGCCCCTGCTCCTTCACCCAATGTCTGCAGTATGAAAAAGCGCTAGGAATGGCCAACTGGGATTGCAAATGTGAAGGGTACTCTTGAAAGTATTGAAACCGTCTGCCAATACCTTGGAGGAAATGGAAGTCAAGATGTGAAGACAGAGAAAGTAGCAGCAGCAGGGTGATGGGGACCAGCCCGGAAGAGTTGTCAGGGAAGACACGCAAAGGAAATGACGGGGAAAGGAGAGGAGAAAGCGTTACCGCCACAGGGGGGTTTCTGATAGGAGGGGAAGTGAAAACTGCAGAAACAGAAAGAGGAACTAGGGGACAGGAGGGCTTTATTTCTCAGCGCGCTACCCCGCCCACCTCCCCCTAAGAAGCAACCACATAGGGGGAAAGACACACAGGAAGTGTCCTTTGCACCTTAGACCCTGATTTGGTGATGGATGAGATGCCAGCTCTTTAAAAGGTCACTGCCTAGGTTGGAGAGAGATCAGAGATATTTCCGGACTGGAACGTGGGCAGTTTGCATTCAGAAAGGAATGAAGTTCTCATCCAACTTTGATGCTAATACTTTAAAAAGAAGGAAAAAAAATTACAAACTTTTATGTGGTGTTCATGAGGGAAGGAAGGAGGGAAGAGGGTGGGAAAGTAGGAGGAAAGCAACGTCCTCCAAGAAGTTATTTTATCAAACATTTAATCAACTCTTGCTCAAGGCTAATTATAAAAATAAGCTGTGCACCTCCATCGGGGGCAAGCAGCGGGCAGACGGTGGCTGTGATTTGAGTCATTGTCATGTTCCCAGCTGCGATTCAGAAGACATTTCCTAAAAGCCAAACCAAATTTATGAGCATGAAGCATTCAGATCTTATGAATTTTTAATACAATATTAATGTAATATTTCTTTATTCATATACTATGTTTAAACTTAATTAACAGACTCCTTAAATACATCACAAGAATTTAACAAGCAAACTTTTTTCCAGTTTTATTGAGATATAATTGATATATAACATTGTATAAGTTTAAGGTGTACAACACAATGATTTGATATTTGTATATATTGTGAATTGATTGCCACAATAAGACTAGTTAACTTCGGTCACCTCACATGGCTACAAATCGTTTTTCTTGTGGTGAGAACTTGTAAGATGTACTCTCTTGGCAACTTTCAAATACACAAACTTTTTAAAAAGATATTTACTAAGAGACAAACCAAATTTATGAGTCTTGCAGTATATTTTGGGAACCAGACATGGATTACACCAGGTTAAAATATCTAGAAAAGAGAACTGTCACCAGATGAGGGCCTACACTTAACAAAAAATGTTTTACATTGCGGTAAATTATACATAACATCAAATTTACCATTTTAACCATTTTTAAGTGTACAGTTCTGTACTGTTAAGTACATTCACATTGTTGTGCAACCATCACCACCATTTCCAAAATTTTTTCATCTTCCCATACTGAGACTCTGTACCTATTAAACAATAACTCCCACTCCCCCTCCCCCAGCCCCTGGCAACCACACGATTCTACTCCCTGTGTCTAGGAACTGACAATTCTAGGTCCTTCACGTAAATGGAATCAGTGTTCTTTTGTGACTGGCTTATTTAATTCAGCATACTGTACATCCAGGTTGCAGCATGTGTCAGAATTGCCTTCCATTTTAAAGATGAATGGGCCTATACTTTTTAAGTGGGAGGCATGATGCAGAGTCTGCTTTTTCTTAAGAAAAAAAAAGTGTATATATCCATATCACTTTAAAAAAACTGCTACAGCAGCAAATACATTTTTTAGCATTTATTTGGTTGCAGAAGAGGCTGAGGCTGGACTTCAAGGGCCTTGTTCAAAGGCCTCTTAGTTCCTGGGATGGGTTCTTTTTAATCTCACAAACAAGAGACCATCCATTAGTGGATGAGACTGAGGACTGAGCTAACCCTCAGTCCTCTTGATTCCTGCCCCCCTCCTTCTCTCCCTGACCCCTGAGCCCCCATAAGAGTTTTTTGGGTAGACTATATGGGAGCAAAAAATAAAGAAGAGGCATGCCTCTGCTCTTTCAAGTAGAATTCCTGACAAAGGAATACCTTTCCTGGATCCAAATTTTGGACACTGAGTTTTGAGCTGGGTTCTGGTTTCTAGATCAAGTGAATTAAAGAAATTCATAACTTTCCTCCTCTCAGCTCTAACCTTAATTTCAAAACTCTGTGCCTTTTACTGAAATAAGACTCCCCTTATCAGCTCAAAAATGGCTTTGGGGGTGGCTTTTGACCTTATTCCCACCAAATCAAAAAGTCCTTTTTCTTTAAGTCACTGCAGGGCACCTGTGGTAACAGCAGATAGGAAGGCACACTGAATCTCACCTTGTGCTTTGAAATGACAGCTGGCCCTGAAAATAATCTCCCAAACTCAGCAGGCTCTGAAGTCTGTGTTGTTAAGCATGGTACCAGGGCCTGTCAGTAACCCCTGGCCTATCTCTTCACGCCCAGAGCAGGAGCCTAGGAAAACAGGAGCGTTTACAACAGCCGATGCACAGACATGGTCCCCATGGAAATAACTCAAAGGCATTACCAAAGGGGGATGGGAGACACTAGAGTTTTTAGACCTTTTAAAGATTTTTAGATATAGATATATCTAAAATATATTAATATATATTTAGATAGATTTTAAAAGACTTTCTTTTGCGGGAATACATTCATGTTTCTTACAAGTCATCCTGAGTTGTTTTAATGTAAAATTATTTTCTGGAAGATTGAAACTAGAAAAGGCCTGTATTTTCAAGCTGGACAAGAAAGTCAGTGTTCTTCCTGTCAAGGCAGTTGGGAGAGGAAACTGTGTAGCCCCTGTAGTTTCAGTTTACAAGTTAGACCACTGATTGTTCCACGAACAAAATGGAAGGAAGTTCTAATTTCAGGAGTGGAGGAAGGAAGATCTGGAAGGAGAAAATTCAAGAATGAAGAAGGCCCAGGAATTCATACTTCTCCACTCCGTTCTTAGACATTTGGGCCTGATGTAAAAATTTTTGTCCCACCCAGCCAGCCTCCCGGGTATACTGTTTCCCCAGCCTTGACTGAAATTCTGCACAGAGGTGGCCTAGGAGACAACGCTTTGCTCATCCACTACATCCAATCGCTCTGCGTCTGGATTCAAGTCAGAAGGCTATGTGCTAACAGTTTGCATTTCTCCTTTTAAGAGTCCTTTGCTTTTGCAGGAAAACTGAGGCTATTATAAGAGTCTTAGAAAAATATGGGAGTTGGTATATTTTGGGTGCTGTGAAATAATTTTCCTAAAAGTGACATTATTTAGCAATGGGAACGTGTTAGCTCTAGCCTTATTTCGTGGATATTTGTGTGTTTAAAATATATGTAACGTAAAATTTACCGTTTTGACCATTTTTAGGTGTACAGTTCAGTGGCATTAAGTACATTTTATGGCTATTTTAAAAATCCTTTACTGCTCTGAATGCAGAGGCTCCTTCCTACTTTTTGTATAAACCGCACCCTGCACATAGTGTTCAGGGGCCCTTCATTTTTCAACCTCACTGTAGCAAAATTATGTGTACTTCTATCACCCGTTTTTAAAAACAGAGATTCTAAAATGGAGTAGCTGGAAGACTGTGTCTTTTTCCTACAGGTCCATTGCTCTTCTGTGGTCTTTTATCCACTAAAGATCATGATTAAGTTTATCCTAAACCTGCTGTCCCCCAAGCCAAGTGATTTCCATTTCTTTGTCTATCAATAGACACCTTTGCCCACACTTTAGTCCTGGTGGTTCTCACCGGGGGTCTTCTCTGAACCATGTCCAAAGCTATTTATAGCACTAGAGTTTTGAAATCTGGTAGTAGTGTCTATGAGCTCTATTTAAAATAAAACAGAACAAAACAAAACCTAACAAGAGTTTCCCAGAGTAGCTTTCTTGACTCGCATCACGAGAGTGAGAAGCAGTTCCAGGGGGGGCTGTTGTCTTTCTCACTCTCATCCCCGCTGTCCCTTTGCCACCAGGCTCTAGTCTCATCCAAAACTCCAGTCCAGACTAAGAAAACCGTTTCTTTCCTTAGTTCCTTACAGCACAGACAGTACGGCAGTGTGGACAGGAAGGAGGATGTTAATTACACTTTCCAGAGCAGACTGGATTTCAAATATCCTGAGCTGTCATCACACCTCATGGCAGGTGTGTGACTTGCTTTTTTGTTCAGATAATATTGGCTAAACTATTAATGAAGCCTTAATGGAGGAAAACGCGCCCAAATAAGAACAAGTTTGGTGTGGAGACCAGCTTGATGCTCACCGGTGCTCGTGGCCCCTCCCAGCATCATCCCATAAACGTGGAGCTCGGTGAATATTTGTTGACTGAATAAATGAACGAGGGATGGGTAGGTCTCAGGTAACATTCTAGCCCCTGGTAAGCAGAATAATCCAAAAGTGGAAGCAGGGGCAGGTATGGCCAGTTAGAGGGAGGGTAACTTGTGACCTAAGGTGAGGATGTGGTTCAAGTGGGGAAGATGAAGGTTTGAATGGGTTTGAACTGGGCCATATCATCCAAGCTGTGACCACCCCAAACGACTTACAAATGGTTTGCAAAGAAGGTATATCATCAAAATCCTAAACAAAAATTAATTAATTAATTAAAACGAAAGGAAGAATTAATTAATTAATTCTCTTTTCCCTGAATTTTCCCTGCCTGTCAACCTTCATGGGCATAATCCTACTTGTTCAGTGTCCTCTGAGTCTCCTGGCCCTACACACCAACACAGCCACACCCAGAACAAGTCTACCTTCTTCAAACTACACTTTGTCTTAAAACTATCCCTTTTAAAAGTGCCCTTCAAGTAAAGGTTCCAATTCCTCAGAACTGGAAAACCATCTGACCACCTTGTCACATGCATATGTAAGCCATGGTCACCAAGCACTTAGCAGTCAATACATGTTTGAAATTACTTGGTTGAAATACTGTGTTCCAAGTCTGAACGACAGCCAGACACACGTGTGTCTCAGAAGAGGGGCTCATTAACTGCAGTGAATACAACGGATGGGGTGAATCAGGGCCCCTCTGTGCCAAGTCTGGGCAACGTTCTCCCCACCATCAGGCTGGAAACAGAGCAATCAGTGACTTGGTATCCCAGTTACAGCCCCGTTATCAGCCGTGGGAAGCCGCTGTAGATGCTGTGGGGGAAAGGCACGATAAAAATGTGTTAGAGGTTAAAAAAAAAATAGTTTTAGAAAGTTTGCTGGAGAAATGACGTTTATTCTAGATCTAGATGAGGACTTTAGGAGGTGATGTCTACTGCTGCTGTCCCTGGTGCTTGCTGCCATCTGGACTGAGTCCAGTGGAAGACACCGGTGGCTCTGGTCAGTATTCCTGAGGACGCTGCCACCTGGTTCTGAAACACGTGCAGAAGATGTACCAGGTTCCTGGGGTGCAAAGACACGTAAGATCAAAAAAGGGTGATCAAGTTTACTTTGAGGGAAACGCAGAAGAAAGGGTGAGCAGCTCTGCCTCTATAGGTAAGAGAGTCGCCAGCCCTCCTGCGAGAGTGGAGAAGGTACCCCCAGGCGACAAGGACTGGGCCAACAGCACTGATCATCTGGCTCAGACACTCTGCTGCTCCTTGAGGGCGGGGGTGACTGTTACCGATGTTAAGGTAGCTTCCTGCCCTACTTGGCAGAGGGTGCTGACTGCTATAATTATATTTGAAAGAATACATCAACATCTTTTTGTCTTGAAAGATGAGTAGAAATGCACAGGAAAGAAAGGGGTCAGCTACTCTGTGTGGAGAGAGCAGAGCAAAGCAATAGCACAGAGGTGGGAAATTCAGTGAGCCTTTTAGGAAATGCAATCAGTTCACTCCTGGAGTGGGGATGACTGGGGGAGGGTTGGGAGTAAAGAAGTGCTGGAGCGGGGGCCAGAAGTCAGAGAGGACGGCCTCGCAGGCTCTGCTAAGAATGTGGACTGTATCCCGTAGGCAAGAGGAACCCATCCAAAGTTTTAAGGCAGGGAGATCATCAAATCTGTGTTTTAGAGGGGTCCCCGGCAGCAACATCAAGACGAACTGCAGTAAAGGGATGTTCGAGCTAACACCCATCGGTTCCTTTGTGAGTGGAGTAGAGGGCCAGACATTTATGAGAAAATTCAGAGTAGCACTTACTAGTATTAAGAGAATAGAAAGAGTAGAAGGTGACATCGAGTTTCTTGAAGGTGACATCATTAGTTTGACATTGAGCAAGAAACCAAGAGAGGTAATGGAAGAAGAGAAGCAGGCAGGGGAAGAAGAGTTTGAGGAGCCCATACATTTCCAGGGAGAGCCGTGGGTTTGTGGTCAGTAACATGACGCCCAGAAGAGCAGCTGGGGACAGAGACACAGTTCAGGGTGTGGGAGTTGGAATCATGAGGCTGGATGAGAAGCCCAGAAGCTTCACTTGGAGGGAGAAGAGAAACAGTGAGCCTGGGAAACGGAGATTCCCTGCCCCCTTTTAAAGTTCACTGCCTTTCTCCCTGTTATACAAATATCTACACAAGAGGACAAGTGGAAATGACACCAACACTTTTTCCCAGAAGTTCTTTAACTTCTGGCCCTGTGACAGGTGAGCTGGCCCTTTCAGAGTCTGGGTGCTTCTCCGGGAGTCGAGTGCTGTGTGGGATCAGCACGGCAAGCTCCTCTGTGGCGTCAGCTCACCCCCGCGTTTACAAACAGCCCTGGAGATGTATGTGCTCCAAGCCCCGGGCCGGGAGCCAGGGCACCAGCTCGGCAGGGCTTTCCTTGTTAACTGTCTTGAAACATCTGAAGATGCTGTGATGGTGAGACCAAAGGAGGGGACCCCCAGGCCGGACGAACGCCGTCGGGCTTGAAGGCACAGCCCAGGCCTGGAACACGACCAGTGATAAAGTGCATGGTATACAGATTGGGGCAGTCATTGTTGAGTGACTTCTCAGTGAGAAAGGTAGTAAGAGAATTAGAAGCTGAAGAATGGACAGAGGAAAATCGGTGGCTGCCAGAGGCAGCGGGTGGGGCTGTGGGAGAAATGGATGAAGAGGGTCAGAAGGCAGCAACTTCCAGGCATAAAATGAATATGTCTTGGGGGTGTCATGTCACATGGTGACTAGCGTTAACAATACTGCATTGAATATTTGAAAGTTCTACGAGAACAGATCTTAAAGGTTCTCATCACAAGAAAAGAAAACTTGTAACTATGTGAGGTGATGGATGTTAGCTAAACTTATTGCGGCGATCGTTCCACAATGTACACACATATGAAATCATTATGCAGTGCGCCTAAAACTAATACTACAGTTCATGTCAGTATCTCAATAAAACCGGAAAAAAAGAAGTGGAAGACTGTAAAAACTTAAGGGAAAGTAGCTATTGAGGGAAAAAACTCATCAGTGATCCCATAAATCATATTATTTGATTAAAATATATCATTACAGAGAGGACATTGAAGACAACAGCAGAAGTATTGTGCTGGGGATGTGGTCAGGGTAGGCTTACTCCAGGATGTGGGACTTGAACTAGCCCTTTAGTGACAGGCAGAGGGGGGGATTATTCCAGGCAGGAAGAATGGTGTGAGCAAAAGAACAAGCTTGTGTATAAACTGGAGTGATAATTTGGATGACACAGTGGTTATTTTAGCAAACTGACGGTTTTTCAAAGCACGGAAAAATACAGATTTGTGGACGAGTTGGAAGTTTCATTTCACCACCACCTCAGCTGATGGCGACTCCACTCTTGGGGTTGCTTGGAGTCATCCTTGTCTCCGTTTTTAAAATTCACATCCCACAAACAATCTAAGTCAGGAAATCTTCTTGACTCTTCTTTTAACAGATCTGGAATCTCACTACCTCCGAGTCCCTCCCCTGCTCTCACCTGCTCCAAGTCACTAATAACCTCTAGACTAGGTGACCCACTTAGCCCCCAATCTGGTTGTTGCATCGTTGCCCTTGGACAGTCCACTCTCAGCACTGCCGCCAGAGGGATCCCTCCGAAATGTCCATCAGATCAGGTCACTCTGCCAAAAGCCTTCCTGACTCCCCATATTTCTGCAAAGTAAAAGTACATTTCAAAGCCTTGACAATGGCCCAGGAGGCACTGCTCACTCTGCCTGACATTCTGCCCTCTGATCGCATCTTCCAAATGTTCCCTCTCACATTGCTCCGGCCACACTGGCTTTCCGCAGGCACACTCCTGCCGCAGGGTATACTCTGCCTGGAATGCTCTTCCTCCAGCTAGTTGCAAAGTTAACTCCTGCTCAAATGTCATCTTTTTATGGAGGCCCACCTTCACCTCCCTACTGAAAACCGTCTGTTCCTGTCTGCCACTACACCACCACCAACTGGCTCCTCCCCCAGGTTACACAGGAGAAAGTTCTCCAGCCCTTTTTCAAATGGTTCTTAAATATTCTCATCTCACAATCAACTAAAGCAGATCTCCTTCTTTCCAGAGAGTTCCAACATTCTGGGTTGGGACCCAGGTCAATGAATTCGAATACAGTCAGTGGCTTTTATAGCAAAGTGCTGATTATGATATCTGTTGTAACAGGATACAAAGAAATACACATAGGAGAACATTCCTCCAGAGGGACTTTAAATGTGTAGACTTATGTCTTGATACTTAAGAAGAATCCACTTTTGTTGCCATAGACTTTAAATCTAGTTTTATAAACATGGTTCATAATTTGACTTTTCAGGAAATGAAAACACCTATTATACTTAAACAGACGTGAATCATTCTTTCCTATTATAATCTTATGTATTGCCTCTCCCAAACAGACATAATTATACCTTTAAAAAATTGTATAGGGCTTCTCTGGTCGTGCAGTGGTTAAGAATCCACCTACCAGTGCAGGGGACACGGGTTTGAGCCCCGGTCCAGGAAGATCCAAAAGCCGCGGAGCAACTAAGCCTGTGTGCCACAACTGCTGAGCCTGCACTCTAGATCTCGTGCGCCAAACTACTGAGCCTGCACTCTAGATCTCGTGCGCCACAACTACTGAGCCTGTGTGCCACAACTGCTGAGGCCCACGCATCTAGGGCCTGTGCTCTACAACAAGAGAAGCCACCGCAATGAGAAGCCCGTGCACCGCAAGAAGAGTAGCCCCTGCTCACCGTAACTAGAGGAAGCCCGCGTGCAGCAACAAAGACCCAATGCAGCCAAAAATAAATAAATAAATTAAAAAAAAATAAAATCAGTTTTATAAAAAAAAATTGTATAACAAGGTTTGAATTCCTTTGAGAATATACACTCCTTCAAACATTATTGTTTTCATTTCTTAAAGGTTTGAAATTAGCAATATCAAACAAATCAACCTAAAAATGTACAGTTAAATCTTTAATCTCAGAGAAGAAAGGACCAGTAAGGAAAAGGATCATTGGACTTCAGACCTAGGAAAGAGCTTCAGGGTGCAACACCAGCCCAACCCCTCCATCTTGCTGTTAAAGAACCAGAGCACTCAACAAGACATGGAAGCAACCTAAATGTCCATCGACAGAGGAATGGATAAAGAAGATGTGGTACATATATACAATGGAATATTACTCAGCCATAAAAAAGAATGAAATAATACTATTTGCAGCAACATGGATGGACCTAGAGATTATCATACTAAGTGAAGTAAGTCAGACAGAGGAACACAAATATCACGTGATATCACTTATATGTGAAATCTACAAAAAAATGATACAAATGAATTTATTTACAAAACAGAAACAGACCCACGGACTTTGAAAACACACTTATGGTTACCAAAGGGGAAAGGTGGGGGGAGGGATAAATTAGGAGTTTGAGATTAACATATACACACTACTATATAGATAAACAACAAGGACCTACTGTATAGTACAGGGAACTCTACTCAATATTCTGTAATAACCTAGATGGGAAAAGAATCTGAAAGAATGGATATATGTATATGTATAATTGAATCACTTTGCTGTACACCTGAAACTAACACAACATTGTAAATCAACTATACTCCAATATAAAATAAAAATTAAAAAAAAAAAGAACTCGAGGGTGTGAGTGGAAATCACTCAGCTGGTGGACCGTAAGCTGGTCCTGGAAGCCAGGCCTCCTGAAGGCTAGCAGAGCAATGTCTCCATTATGCCAGAGCAACCTGAAAATCAGCTGGGGTAATTGTGCAGCTAGTCAGATTTTATTTATTAGTTAGCACTAGCTGATACATTTGGGGAAAACCAAGCCATGCCAACATGATACTACCACTCTTCCATATACAATGAAATTTAATTCGAAAATATGCAGAACCCACTTCTATAAAGTTTGAGTACTTTTCTGGCAATTCACCCTCTGGCATTAACCCATTTGTCACAAAGTATTAACTCCCTGTACCTATGTCTATTTGTGTGGCTATCTCTTAGGATCTAATGAGGAAGAGCTGGATCAAAGAAGAGTGGGATGGGGTAGTGTTCAGGAGTGATGACACATGGAGATCTTGCCAGGTGAAATTATGGGATGGAATGGCATCACCATGGTAACCAACTTGGGACTCAGAACTTCTGAGATCAACCGGCTGCCCTGCTTATCCCCAGGATGTTCCCAATGCCAGGTTCCCAGTGACACTTACTCTCTCTTTTCCCAACTCCCACTCTTCAGTCCTCAAGAGTCACAAAAATAAAGAGAAGTTTTAGCGATATTTGTTCGATCATCTACACAATTATTCTGAACAAGAAATAAATTGACAGTAGCTCAGGTCATACATACGGGATAGCACAGGACTGAAAATAGGTGATTATTCCTTACATTGCCATCTGGACTAGGAGTTCATTTCCAGAGTAATTGCAGAGATTCTGCAACTGTTTATATACCATTTGAAATCCTAGACCTCTACTCCCTGGAGACCATCATAGTCAGACTGTTTACGTCTCTCACCAGTTGACTGAGAGTCACTTTATTATCTTAAATGTGAGCTCCCCTCCGTCTTGCCCTATTTCCTGTTAACCACCCTTCACCCAAGAGATTGGAAGTGACATTAACAATTGGGGGGCTGGGGACTTTCAGGATAAAGTCTACTGTCACTAAGGTATAGAGATTTTGTGGGCTGCTCTATGTTTTCAGAAAAAAAAACATATTCTAAGAATCAAATATGTTTAGCAAACTTACTCATGCTTACATCAAATTAAAGAAGGAAGCATGGCCTATTTCTGTTTTACAACTCACTGTCCCAGGGCCTTAGGTATTTGGAATGCAGACTGTGCCCTGTTGGCAGGGATTCGGAATCAATTTAGAGTGTGTGATATGATAACACATGTTCTGGATCAGCGGCAGGGGAATGTTTGGAGCAGTAATTCTGTCTGTCTCCCCATTAGCAGGAAGGCTTGCTAAACTCACAGCTGGAGAGGTGCCTAAAAAGAACTAGGCTCTGTGTGTGTGTGTGTGTGTGTGTGTGTGTGTGTGTGTGTAAAGGCAACACAAAACCCAGCCCCCGGGATAAATGTTAAATTAAGGCCGTCAAAAATGAAACGGCACGTTCATCACAAGGATAAACCGGTATCAAGTCAAGATGACTGACGGTCTTTTTCAGCTAGAAGTGCTGCTCTATCGCTTCAGACACTGGGCTTAATGACACAGGTGATGTTTAACAACAGTAGGGAAAAAAACCTAGACCCAGTGGTCCCAAGAAGAAAATCGAAAGAAAGTGTTCATTTTAATAAGGCACAGAAGGTGGGTGGGTTGGGGGGGAGGTATAGAAGATTCAAACAACAGGAGTGAAACCTGATATCTCTCAGGCAGAAGTAGAAGCTGAGTCTTGGCCCTGGTGAGCCGAACATTAAGGAAACACGTAAGTGCGTGTAAGTGCAAGCACGCAGCGAGCATAATTCAGCAGGCTTTGTGAGGCCACATGATAAGCTTAGCAAGATCAAATGTTGTTCTCTGCAAAGATGTAAGTTATTTACTCATTTTAATCAGCAGAAAGGACAATTTGTATAACGTATCCCTGCTTTTGTATTTCTCTTTCCCTAAAGTCTATAGTGTTCTGTAACTTCCTATTGTCTTATAGTTTACCCTGCTTACACAGACACAGCAATCCTGTCCAGATTGACCTGGATGAATGAATGAATGAATGAGTAGTCGTGGGATTTAAAATATTCAGAATATAGGGACTTCCTTGGTGGTCCGGTGGTTAGGACTTCGCTTTCCAATGTAGGGGGTGCGGGTTCGATCCCTGGTTGGGGAGCTAAGATCCCAAGTGCCTCGTGGCCAAAAAGCCAAAACATAAAGCAGAAGCAATATTGTAACAAATTCAATAAAGACTTAAAAAAAATTGGTCCACATAAAACATGCAGAATATGAACATCATGGAGCCATAGTTGATTTGGCGTTTTAGATTATTTCTCTAATTCACTCAATCAATTTAATTATGGTTAGCTTAGAGATCACCAGGAATCTCTTGAAAAGAGTCAACATGGTTAAATGGTGAAGATACAAGCATATGATTTTACCACTACTTGTTCAAAACTAAAACTGTAAGAATTTATAAAGTCATCTATTGATTTACGATTAGAGTTAAGAACATACTGGCTAACTTTGCAGGCTTCTTCCTTAGAATGAAGCCCTAGTCTTCAGAGCAAGTACTTACAAAGCATTTCTCAGTTGGCACAGTGCTTTTACACATATTATTCCATCTAATCCTCTTGACCTCTTACCTGTTTGTTTTAAGATACCACCCTGGCTTTTTTTTTCAGAGGTGATTTGAAGTGTTAGGTCTTAATAATTGAGCAACATTTCCCCAGAGTCCTGTCTTCATTACGTCAACTTCCTTTGACAACTAGGACAGTCTTAGCCATTTCCTGTTCAGATCCCTTCTCCCTCTAAGCCACTGACCTGCATACTGGCTTCCTCCTTCAGAGGTGCCTTTGATTATCTGCTCACTGGAGGGGCAGAGAGAGGTCCGACCACTGATCCCCTTGCCCACTGAGGTTACCAACTTCACCCCTCACCCACCTCCTCTCCTACGGTCTTCCAGTCGTTTATGACTATGGCCTCCCCAGTTTTCAGGTCTTGGTTTGTGTTTCAATCCACACACCTTGTCCTTGTTGATCCTGCCACTCACACCTTTCCAGGTGGAGCTGCATCTCCCTTCCCACTTCACAATCCCCACGTTCTGCCCAAAAGAAACACTGTCCTCCACCCTTCCCCGGCTTTATTGCCTAGAAGTCCCTTTTGCTCCAGCCTCACGTGTGTGTACTTTTTTCTCTGTACAGTATTTTAAAAACCTTTTATATATTTCTCATTATACTGAGTAGTTTTTCACCAAATCTATCATAGTTATTGTTGCCATTTCCATGTTAGTGGATTTATTTCAGGTGTTTCCAGTTTGGAGCTATTACAAATAACATTGTCATAAATATCTTGTAAAATATTTTTCATTTAAAATGATTTTCTCAAAATAAATTTCCAAGAATATTATTGTGTCAAAAGGTATGATCATTTTTATGGCTTTTATTCTGTATTCGGTTGCCTTCAAGAAATAGTACCAACTTGTCCTGTCCTTGGCACTGTTAAGAGTGGGCTTCTTTGAATCTTTCCCAACACTGGGTTTCATAATAATTTGCGTTTTTGTTGTCATTAATTTAATCATTATGAAATAATACTGCGGAGTTATCTTAATTTGCACTTTTAATTGAGGCTGATCTAGCAATAAAAAAATTTCAGGACTGAAATGATCTTTAACACAGAGCAAAAATAATTTCCAAGGGGAGCGGAAAGGGGTCATTTCTTCAAATCTATTGGGCTGGCTCGGAAGAATTTGCCTACACACTGGCGGGAAAAACTCGATTGCCGTTTAGCAAAACTGCCACTACCGCTCTAGTCTAGACCCTTCTTTCCTCACACACAGGTGATTGCCAAAGTCTCTTGTCCAATTCGCCAACCTTCCACTCTCCGAGTCATTTACCCGCAGCTCCCGATGTAAAGCGCTCACAGAGGAAACAGAGCCGCCGGAGGGACCAAGGGCACAGCCCCCTGAGACTGAACCTGTCTCCCGAGTCCTAGACGGTGTGCTTTCTCCGTCGTGCGCCTCTCACTACTTTCTGGGAATCCAGATGCCTCCGAAGAGCCGCCGGCTGATGTTGGAGGCTTTCTCTCCAGCCCTCTGGCTGCAGGAGCTGCAGCCGCGACGCGAGGCTCACCCCCGGCTGTGTGTGATTCTGCCCTTGGCCTCGCACTGGCCTCAGAGCTGCGCCCCAGTTAGGGATGCACCGGCCGGCTTGCTCAGGTTGCTTGCCCTGCCTTTTGTTTGCCTGCTGCTTGGTTTCTAGGGCTGCTCCCCTGCGCTGCCAGGCGGTCAGGGTACCGTGAGGGTGGTGAGGTGCGGCGAACTGAGTTTGCGCGCAGTGGAGACCCCCGACCGCTTGTGTGCCGCTTCTTTCCCGAGGGAGGTGTGTGGGAGGTCTGAGTTTAGCAGGATGTGGAATCGTTGTGCCCTGTGAGCGTGTATTGTTTGATCATTCAGATCAGATCTTAATCGAGATGTTCCTTTCCCAATGGCTGGGCAGTATTATTTTGCAGTTGGAGGGAAAATAAGGAAGCCCTATATTGCCTTGCCCGCCTGGGAATTGAAACACGTGTCTAAATAAAAGAAGTGGGGCCTTTTCACAACATGAGGGCATTCTGTTCATGTGGGCCTGGCATTAACGTTGACTCGGTAGAAGCATCGTCTGGGCCATCACCTGAGCTTCTCTCCTGCTGTGATCCTACAAACTCTTCGGGCTGACCTCCTTCAAGTTCTCATTTTGTTTTTCCAATACAGGAAACGGCAACAACAAAACAACATGTGCAAAAAAAAAAAAAATGTGCCGGGCACTCTTCTACAGGCTTATATATATGAGCTCATTTTTCTGCCACAACTTATGAGGTAGATGATTATTATCTCCATTTTACAGGTGAGAAACTAAGGCACAGAGAGGTTAGGTAACTTGCCCAGGACCCCCAGACAGGACCCTAGATTCTGCTGACTGTATTCTTAGCCAGTGGCTGGAACCTGGCAGTCCAGGTCTGAAGCTACCGCAAGAACAATCCCCCTTATCACGTCAGAACCATAACATCTGGCTCCCTGCTGCTGACCTGGCAGCTTTTTATTTGAACTTTAAGTGCCAAACTTAACATGATTGTAATCTGAAAGCACGCAGATTCAGGAAGCTGTGAAGTTGCTTTACTCAGTGGATTTTGGAATAGTAAGAAATGATGAATTTTAAAAAGTGCAGGCTTCCTGCTCTCAAGCCATCAGGTGTGGGCAGAAAATCATTCAACGTAGGACATGGAAAGGACCTTAGAGGTCATATCATTTTATGGCTTCATTTTATAGTCAAGAGAAAAGGCCCAGGGAGGTGAAGTGCCTTGTTCAAGGTCGTGAAACACATTTTCCAAAATTGCAGTTAGATTGTTTAGATGGGTAAGTCAGATAAGTGTTGTTGAAATGCTACTATTAGAACCCTATCTAGTTATGGAACTTGATAGATGGTATTAGTTTGGGGAGCTTCTACAGCAATATGTAGAAGTTCATATGACTTAATTCAGGGTTACCTCACCTAGACAGACCCATTTTTTTCTGGAACCATGACACATTCAGTGACCAAAAGTTGGTTGTACAGTATTGACATCCTCTTAAAGAGAATTTCTTAGTTTTCTTGGTGCCATAATGGCCTTTACTCAGTGTTTCTAATTTCCATGTGCTTTATATACATTTCTAATGATCACCATTACATCACTGTCCGTTCACATGAGAGTAAAGGCGGTATTGCTCTGGTGGTGAAGAATGTGGATTCCAGAGACAGACAGCCTGGGTTTGAATTTCAGCTCTGCACCTTATTGCTTTATGATCTGTGCCTCGATTTCTCCATCTGTAAATTAGGGATAATAATAGTACCTACACCCCATATGGTTGCTGGAAGGATTAAATGACTTAATATAAGCAAAGCTCTTAGGATAGGGCTTGACATGACATAAGCAATATACGAAGGTTATCATTATTTCTAGAAGAGGAAGCTGAATTACAGTGGAATCACAATGGAGCTGAAAAAGTGCTTACTATTTCTGCTTCCCAGACTAAGGCTGGGCCTTGTTTTATAGCTTAAGTGGGACCTTAAAAAAAAGCAGTATTTCCAAGATCATCTACCAAGAAATTGACTCAATTTACAGAATTGCAATTCTTGCCAACCTGCTGAATGAAATGTACTTCTATATCTTTTCTAATAACAAATAAGAAAGAAAGAAATGAAGGAAGAGAAAAATAAATTCTCCTCTTTGGTCTACATTTTGAACTCCCAAGTAGAACATTTTAATAGCAAGTATAAACAAATCAGTTAATGCAGTCACTATTTTAGAAGTTTACACAAATAACTTTCTCAAATAGACTGTAAGCTAGTATGTACAAAAATCAGTAAAGGGACAAGATCTGTATGTCCGAAAGTGTGGAGACTCAAAAGAAAAATGACAGATTTTACTGAATTTTATATTGACCTTAATTTATCACCTGGACATTGTACAGATGGGGTATGATTTGTAGTTATATGTGCAATCGTAACTTATTCTTAATCACTGTAGCTGGGCCTTCATAGACTTTTCTAACCTTCCTACAAGCATCCTAAAATAAATAGAATTGAAACATGGGGAAAAAAATGGAAGTTTCCAAGTGAGTTCTTGCTTTTATATCTTTGGAGACAGTATGGTGCAGTAGAATTAGAGTCCAATTTTAACTCCAGATTAACAATCTACCCTGTCAGTTTCAGTTTCCAACATGTAAAATAAGGCCAATAAGGCTAATCCCATTGCGTTTTTGCTAGGTTTACATAAGACACGAATGTAAAATGAGTGCCCAGTGACAGTTCTCCCTTCTCTTTAGACATAAAAAATAATACTTTGTTCTGGAGAGGGTGTGGAGAAAAGGGAACCCTCCTATACTGTTGGTGCAGCCACTGTGGAAAACAGTATGGAGGTTCCTCAGAAAACTAAAAATGGAGTTACCATATGATCCAGCAATCCCATTCCTGGGTATATATCCAGACAAAACTGTAATTCAAAAAAATACATGCACCCCTATGTTCATAGCAGCACTATTCACAATAGCCAAGACATGGAAACAACCTAAATGTCCATCAACAGATGAATGGATAAAGAAGATGTGGTACATGTATACAATGGAATACTACACAACAGTAAAAAAGAATGAAGTAATGCCATTTGCAGCAACATGGATGAACCTAGAGATTAACATACTAAGTGAAGTAAGTCAGACAGAGAAAGACAAATATCATATGATATCACTTATATGTGAAATCTAAAATATGACACAAATGAACTTAACGACGGAACAGAAAGAGACTCACAAGACATAGAGAGCAGACTTGTGGTTGCCAAGGGGAGGTGGGGGAGGGATGGAGTGGGAGTTTGGGATTGGAAGATGCAAACTATTATGTATAGAATGGATAAACTTCAAGGTCCTACTGTACAGCACAGAGAACTATATTCAATATCCTGTGGTAAACCATAATGGAAAAGAATATGAAAAAATATGTACATATGTGTAACTGAGTCACTTTGCTGTACAGCAGAAAATAACACAACATTGTAAATCAACTATACTTCAACTTAAAAAAAAGAAAGAATATTTTGATTAGAAAAATCTGCCCCCTCTGGGAGGACGCAGCGTCATGGGCATGTGGTCTGGCCTGTCAGTGCCCTTGTGGAATCAGAAGGCAGCTCCTCTCACTGTAGGCAGCCTGGAGCCAGGGCCGGCTTGGTGCATCAGGGCTGGATTTCAGGCCCTGCTTCTCGGGTGCTCCAGGCATAAGCATACATGGCAGCCCAGTGTACGTGATGAGAGGGAGCCAGATGTGTGCTCATCAGGACAGAGAGCTTTCCAGGAAAACAGCAAGTGCAAAGGTCCTGAGGTGGGGCGGGGTCGGCGGTCAAACCTGGTGAGCTTGGTAGACACAAAGGCACCCGGGCTGAAGAGCAGTTATCAAGGGGAAAGCTGTGGAAGACGAGGTCAGAAAGGTGAGCAGGGCCAGATCGCGCAGTTCCCTGCAGGACGAGGATAGGAGTTTGGATTGTATTCTAATTGTATGGGGAACCACCGGAGGGTTTCATATTAATACATAATATGAATTCTATGTAAAAAAGGTCATTTTGGCCATTGCACAGCCGACATATAAGTGATGAGGGTGGAAACAGAGGGACCAGTAGAGGGCAATTGGAGGAGTCTGCGTGAGCAATGGGGCACTAGCGGGGTAGTGGTAGAGAAAGAAAGGTGAGGTAAAGGAAATACTCTGGAACTGAGTGCCTCAGGACTTGCTGAGAGATTTAAAGGCTGTAAAGGAAAGAGGAATTAAGTATGACTCCTCGGCTTTTGGCTCGAGCAACTGGGTAGATGGTGCTGCCATGGACTGCAGGTTAGGGAGAGTGGGATTTAACAGGTTTGGATGGGTACAATAAAGAGTTTGGACATGTTAGGTCTGAGATGCTTATTAGCCATTCAAGTGGGGATGGCAAGCAGGCAGTTGGATGGATATATGAGTGTGGAACTTTAGGTTCGGGCCAAAATTCTAAACTTGAGACTCATCGGCTTATAGATAATATTTAAATATACAGGGCTGGATGAATTCATCGAGAGAGAGAGAGAGAGAGAGAGAATATCCAGGACCAAGCCCCGGGGTCCTCTTACTTTCAAAGGTTGGGCATAGGGGGAAGCAGCTGCAAAGCAGATTGAGGAGGTAGGGACAGATTGAGGATGGTAGAAAGAGTTGTCTGCTGCACTTGACGGGAGTGCCATTGACACAGACTTACAGTGATGGCCCTGGGGAGAGTAGACTGTCCTCTGGAGAATAAACTAGTTTACTAAGTGCTAAACACTTTCTCTGCAGCCCTCTAATCAGTATTTACTTTTGTTGCTTTTATTCATTTTGCTAATTTAGTTGATATAAAATGATACATGATTGTTCTTTTTTTTTTTTTTAAAGATTTATTTTTATTTATTTATTGATTGCATGCTTGCTATGTTGGGTTTTCATTTCTGTGCTAGGGCTTTCTCTAGTTGGGGCAAGCAGGGGCCACTCTTCATCGCGGTGCGCGGGCCTCTCACTATCACGGCCCCTCCCGTTGCGGAGCACAGGCTCCAGACGCGCAGGCTCAGCAGCCGTGGCTCACGGGCTCA
>JANTQK010004340.1:83507-107195 GCA_029224305.1 Caperea marginata | reverse complement strand
GTGTGTGTGTGTGTGTGTGTGTGTGTAAACTGCAGAGAGTTCTGAAGAGAGTTATTTTTAGGGAATTGTTTTCAAAGTATTTTGAATTTTTTCAGAAAAAGTTCCCTCATGTGTGTCAGGGAGTCTGTTGAAAAGAGAATATTTATAGGTGTTATGTAAATTTGAGGGTTTTCTGCCTACTTTGTAAGTTGGGTTCCTTTCAGGAAGACTTAAAAGCTGGCTTCAGAAGCTAAGATTTGTCAATGATCAGTGAAACAGGAGCGTCCGAAGATGTGCCATTAAAAAATTGAATACTAACATTTGCCAACACTCATTATTTATACAGTTATCTATTTTGGACATGTTTTCTATAGATTGGGCCTTTTTTTTTTCTTTTTCTTTTTTTAATGGGTCTCTTAAGTGACCAAGAACTTGAATAATGCATCATTAGTAAAACCAGATATAATAATTGAATTGTTATAAATTGCCAACCTTATAAATCCCTCTGGCCGGGCTTCCAGGATTTGACTCAGGGCCCCATCGCTTTTCACCGCTCTATCCTTGGTTTCTTCATCTGCAAAATGGGGTTAATAGTGGTGCCAATCTCAGAGGATTTTGTGAGGATTGAGTGCCTTGAATTTAGTAAGCGCTTAATACAGGTTACATGTTTTTTTGGCAGTATCTCATCTGACCCCTAGATTTGGTCACTGGAGAGCATGGAACAGCTTTCCTGCTTTGAAGGGGCTGAACCAGTGCAGATAACTCAGTACTATCGTGTGCCCAGCAGTTGCATAGATAAGTTACATTATTCGTATCTTTTTGTTATACACTCTTTTATGTTGTAAAATGTTTTGGTCTAAGAACATTAAAACTTGATCCATGGTGATAATGAGAAGGAAGAAAAAAACATGTAATTTTATTGTTAGATTTACAGGATTTTTCTTCTCTGACTCTACTTCATTCATGCTTCACCACACTGACTCCAGAGTGGTGATGTTACAGAAGCCAAACAAATGTTTTCGTCAAATGTTTTATTGTCAAGAAAGTGATTGCCTGTGTGCAAGGTACTGCTTTGTGCACCTTCTTACTCCGCCTTCAAGGTCAGAAACTTCCATGACTCCCTGTGAGCCACTGTGGCCCTCGGGGCCTTTTGCAGTNNTGACCTTGTCTGCAGCTCCGCTCAGTCCTCTGGGACACTCATCTGCCCCTTGACCATGCAGGCCCAACATGGATCTGTTGAATGAAAGCACAAATGCTATTGCCCTGCCGTTTGTCCAAGATCAGTCCTTCCTGACCCCTAGCTTGGCCGTGGCACTGTCTCCATTTCTCCTCCCCTTTGAGTTTCTCAAGTGTCTGGGTTTTTTCCTTTGTCTTGTGTGTGCCTTGTTGCCCTAACTGGCTCCCCTTAAGAGGGTTTGGGCGTCTACGCTCGGGTGCCCCATTGTGGCCACGATGTTGTGCGTGCAGTAGGCCTTCAGGGGTTCTTCCTGGTGGAGGAGAGGCAGTGCTCAGTGTCTTGTCCAGTTCCCCTATTCATGAAGTTAGCCACTCCTGAAGATGGCAGGTGGAATGCCTTAGGCGTTGAGTTCCTATTACTGTTTAATAATCACATTTCTGTATCAGTTCTAGGAGCAAGAAGGGCAATCTACAGTTTGTTCATTTCGTCCATTCAGACTTTACTGGGGTGAGAAGCCTCACTCCTAAGGGCCGTGGTTGGGTTTGGGACGTGGACATTGGTGCTGAGTAGGAGCTGTTTCCTGATGCAGAAGCATGTTGGTCTGGGATGGGATGGGGAGGCTGTGTGATCCTGGCCTTGTTAGTCCATTGAGCAAACAGCTGGCCCAGGCCTGGCCCAGATAGGCCCCTGTGGTACAGTGATGAATAAGAACGTTTCTGCCCTGAAAAATCCCTCGTCTTGTTTATTTTGCCTACTTAAGCCTGAGCGTGTAGATGTCAGAAATTGGTAGAAAGTGAAACAGGAAGTTGCACAGTGAGTATCTCAGGTACCGTGTGAGGTAATAGTCTCTCGCCCCAGGCTGGGAAGCATTGACTAGCATTTGGAAATCTTTTTGTCATAGAAACTTCTCTTTGGTTGAATCAAATTCCACTATTAACATAGAAAAAGAATAACCAACATGGGTTGAATACTCCTAGCATTGTTTAGCCCTCTACGAGTCTTAATTCATATTAAGATCCTAAAAGCTATGAAGTATTGTGAGCTGATTTCAGATGAGGAAATTGAGGCACACAGAGGGTAAGTAACTTGCCCAAGGTGATAAGAACATGCACAGCAGTGGTGGGATTTGAACCCAGGCGGTGTTTAGTTCCAGAGCCCAAGCTTTTGGCCACTTTGCTACTGTATGAGTTTTAGCACAGTCTGACCAGGAAAGTAGTATGGAGGTGATAAGGTGCCTGTGTCTGAGAGAAGTAATTTCATGTTATGTTTTGAATTAGGAAAGTTTGCTTAATGAAATTTTTGTTTTTAATTAATTAATTAATTAATTAATTTTTGGCTGCACTGGGTCTTTGTTGCTGTGTGCGGGCTTTCTCTAGTTGCGGCAAGAGGGGGCTACTGTTCATTGCAGTGCACGGGCTTCTCATTGCGGTGGCTTCTCTTGCTGCAGAGCACGGGCTCTAGGCGCGCGGGCTTCAGTAGTTGTGGAACATGGGTTTAGTTGCTCCGCGGCATGAGGGGTCTTCCCGGACCAGGGCTCGAACCTGTGTCCCCTGCATTGGCAGGTGGATTCTTAACCGCTGCGCCACCAGAGAAGTCCAAATGAAGTTTTAAAAATAGTTATATCTACTGGTATTTAAAATTTTTTTATTGGAAAAATTTTTATTGAGCTATTACTGACATATAGTGTTATATTAATTTCAGGTGCACAGCATAATAATTCTATATTTGGAGCTTTGCAAAATAATCACCACAATAAGTCTAGTTAAGATCCATTACCATACATAGTTACAAAATTTTTTTTTTCTTGTGATGAGAACTTTTAAGATTTACTGTCAAAAAAAAAAAAAAAGATCTACTCTTAGCAAATTTCAAATAATGCAGTACACTATTATTAACTGTAGTCACTATGCTGTGTATTACATCCCCCATGCCTTATTTATTTTATAAATGGAAGTTGGTACATTCTGACACTCTTCATCCATTTTGCCCACTCCCCACCTCTGCCTCTGGGAACTACCAGTCTGTTCTCTGTATCTATGAACTTGGTGTTCTGTTCTGTTTTCTTTTGTTTAAGATTCCACAAGTAAGTGAGGTCATATGGTATTTGTCTTTCTCTGTGTGACTCATTTCACTTAGCATAATGCCCTCCAAGTCTATTCATGTTGTCACAGATGGCAAGATTTCATTCTTTTTTATAGCTGAGTAGTATTCCAGTGTATATACATACCACATCTTCTTTATCCATTCATCTATCAGTGGACCCTTAGGTTGCTTCTGTGTGTTGGCTATTGTAAATAATGCTGCAGTGAACATAGGTGTATATATATCTTTTCAAGTTAGTGTTTCAGGTTTCTTTGGATAAATACCCAGAGGTGGAATTGCTGGGTCATATGGTAGTTCTATTTTTAATTTTTTGAGGAACCTCTGTACTGTTTGCTATAGTGGCTGCACCAGATTACAATCCCACCAGCAGTGCATGAGGGCTGCCTTTTCTCCACATCCTCACCGACCTTTGTTATCTTTTGTCTTTTTGATGATAGCCATCTCACAGGTGTGGGGCGATACCCACTAGTATTTAAGAAACACCTAGACTGTGCTTAGCCCTGCAGACATTTATGGAGCATGTGCTGTGGGCTGAGCACTGTTTTAGGTACTGGGGATGCCATGGGGAACAAAAAAAGAAAATCACTGCCCTTGTGGAGCTGGCAGTTTAATGGAGGCATATAGATAATAAGTAAGAAATAGAATAAATTATAAGTTATGCAGTTTGTTAGAAGGGCATCAATGCTATATGGTGGCAGATTGGAGGAAGATTTGGGTGATGGGAGTTGCAGTTTTAATTCAAGAGGTCAAGGTAGGTCTCTTTGAGGAGGCCTGTATTTGGTATTTGAGCCAGCCTCTGAAAGCTGTGAGAGAATTAGAAGGTCCCAAGGCACTGCCAAGAGGGAGTGGGGAGAAATTACGGGGTTTGGTCCCTGCCCTTTGAGAGCTCAGTGTTGTTGGTGAGATAAAGCTGGATCCAAGTGCTGAAATGTAGGAACGGAGAGGAGGGAGAGAGGAGCAGTGTGTATTGGAGGGTCTGTTAAGGCTTTGGGGAGGGAGGGGCCGCTTAGAGACCTGCATTAGCCCAGAGCCTCACAGGGGAGGTGTGTTTTATGCTTTGAATGGGAGCCAGAGCCCTGCTGAAGTGTGGCTGTAGAGATTGGGATGGGTGTGTCAAGGTCAAGTGACGGTTGCTCAATTCCAGGTTCAGGAGCTTGGAGGTTGGCTCTTGAGCAGAGATTAACACGGTGACCTTGACTGCTGGGTCCGTAAGTAACTGATGTTGAAAAAGATTGGTCTCACAGTTGAACACAGGCTGGGTTGAAGGCAGCAATCTTTAAAAAAAATTTTTTTTAAATTGGGGTGTAATTGATGTACAATATTAGATAAATTTTGGGTGTACAACATAGTGATTCACAACTTTTAAAGGTTATCCTCCATTTATAGTTACAATATATGCTTGTAGTTTATTTATTTTATACACAGTAGTTTGTGTCTCTTAGTCCCCTACCCCTATCTTGTCTCTCCCCCTGGTGACTACTAGTTTGTTCTCTATATCAGTAAGTCTGTTTCTTTTTTGTTTCATTCACTAGTTTGGTGTATTTTTTTAGATTACACGTGTAAGTGATATAATATAGTATTTGTCTTTCTCTGATTTATTTCATTAAGTATAATACCCTCCAGGTCTGTCCATGTTGCTGCAAATGGCAAAATTTCATTCTTTTTATGGCTGAGTAGTATTCCAGTGTGTGTGTGTGTGTGTGTGTGTGTGTGTGTGTGTGTGTGTGTGTGTATCACATCTTCTTTATCCATTCATCTGTTGATGGGCACTTGGACTGTGTCTGTATCTTGGCTATTGGGAATAGTGCTGCTGTGACCATTGGGGTGCATGTATCTTTTCGATTTAGTGTTCTTGTTTTTTTTTCGGATATATACCCAGGAGTGGAATTGCTAGGTCATATGGTAGCTCTATTTTTAGTTTTTTGAGAAACCTCTATACTGTTTTCCACCGTGGCTGCACCAGTTTACATTCCTGCCAGCAGTGGATGAGGGCTCCCTTTTCTCCACCTCCTGGAAAGGCAGCAGTCTTAAACAGAGTGAAAAGCCCATCAGCAGTGGTAGTGCAGGCCTGGGGTGCTGATGGCTTGGGCCGATTTGCCGGCAGGAGGGATGGAGAAGGACAGGTCTGAGCTGTATTTCTGATGAGTGGGTAGATCTTCATGTTTGGAGGTGACGGCAGGAGAGCAGTGTAGGACAACTCTCAGGTTTGCCCAGGGGCAGGGAGTGTGACAGCCTCTTCGACACAAGGAGGCCCTTGGCAGGGACCCCTGGCGTTGAGAAGTCTGGTGTCGTTGTTTCTGGGGAGACAGTGCGTAGAGCCTGGAGGTGTTTGGCGTTTGGGCTGCAGCTGTGGATTAAGTGGTCCTGCACATACTGCGGGGTCTGACCTAACCTGCCCGAGCCTTGGCTCCTGTGGGAAGGTTGGTGTTTATCTCCATGTGTGATAGAGTGAGAATCTGGGGCTGCAGATAGGGATTGGGGCCCTTTGGCTCCAAGAGTGGGTTAACAGTCAGAGGGCATTAGTGAAGCGGGGTCTGGGCCCAGGAGGATGGGGGGCAGGGCGACCAGGAGAGCCTCGGGCTGGGGGAGCTGGAGACACAGGAAGGGTGGGTGTTTCTGCAGCCAGCGGTGCAGCTTCGGAAGAGGATAGAGCTGTGCCAAGAGCATAGGTGCCGGGCGAGTGCCGAGGCGGCGTTTAATTGGATCTGCCCTTTTGCTTCTGTTGCAAGCACCTTCTCTTTTTACCCACCTGGTATGTGACTTCTGGTCACAGTGTGGCATGGTAGGTAGAAGATTTTGGAAGTGCATTTGAGTGAGATATTTATGCCACTTATAAGTCAAAATCTATCAGGTGCTCATTTAGGGGATTCTTTATGTTTGGGGATTTTAATTATCGTTAAGTTTTATCTTGTGCAATTAAACTTAAACACCAAAAAAAGGCTCTTGGAGAGAGGAGTGATGTCAAACCAATTTTGAGACTGTGTTTTGGTGGCGATTTTAAACAGGTAGAACGTTTACTTACAGTGAACATCTAAGGGATCACTTGGGAGTTTCTGGCTTTCAGTGGTGCCATTCTAGTGTCATTCTTTTTTTCAATAAGTATTTATTGAGTGCCTGCTATAGACAAGTTATAGACAAGTTCATCACCCCTGTGGGATGTGAAGAACTGTTTTTGATTTTTGGGAAATTTTGTGTTTCTTTGAAACAACTGTTAAAACGTGTTCTTTCTCAATAGGGTGATTCTGAAGAAGATACGGAGGAACAGTCTCAAGAACAGAGGTAAGGAAAAAAACGGGAGCAAATCCATGCTAAGTTTCTCTGCCCACTTTGGATGCTGTCTGAAGTATTGGGCTATGTCTGTGTTTATGTATTTAACATTATCTGTGATTTACCTTTCTCTTTGGCATTTGGGGTATCTATACTCTCTAATAATGAATATGGCTTTGTTTTAAAACAAGGTTGCACAGAAAGCTGTGAAAATACGCCCCCCCCCAACTTCACTTTCCCATGGCGTGCATACACCATCCTGTTTACAGACATCTGTTGAGCATCAGGCAGTGTGCTGGGTGCTGGACGTAAAACACTGAACAAGACCTGTTTGCGTGTAGTAGGGAAGTCAGACATTACTGTAAACAAAACAAAATAGTTATGCTGACAATAGGAACTATCAAGAATTCAGTTGCTGTGGTAGAGAATAATGAGATGGATAGCGTGCTTAGGTGGTTGGAGGTAACGTTTGAGCTCAAGTCTGGAGGCTGTGTGGGAGCAGCCAGGCGGCAAGCAGAGGTAACGGCAGGTGCAAGGGGCCTGTGGTGGGAAGCACTGGTGGCAATCCAGGGACGTGGAGAAGGTCAGTGTGGTTTCGTAGGATAGTGAGATGAGGTAGGACCTTAGAGGCCATAGTGAGGAGGTTCGTTTTTAATTTCTTTAAGTGTGGGATGAGTTGTTAAAAGATTTTAAGCAGGGGCCAGCAAATCAAAAGATGTAAATTACATTTTTTAAGGGAATGCTTTGGTCACGGGGCACTCTTGGTTAGTTGTTGTCAGACTGGGATATCTCGTCCCTTGGAGGTACCTGAAGACTCTAAGCGGTACCTGGGCGTGGGGATAACTTTCAGAGAATCAGCTTCTAGATCCTGAACATCCATATATTCTCCTAAAACTGATCTGTCTGAGGTCACAAGTTCTCCTTTTCCACCTCTTCTTTCGCAGTCTCACTTCTCCACTTTGCCAAACAAAGGCAGACCTCTTTCCAGGCCCCGATCCTGCTTTGTGCTTCATCTTGGGCAAAGGGACAATTTGAAGTATTGGTATTGGTTAGGAGAAAGTGATTTAATTCTGGATGACGAATTCATTAGTAACTTTGGTGGTTTTCAAATCTTTACTCTATAATGTTGAAGGAGAATCCAATCAAATTGTCAGTTGTTAGACCATCAAAAAGTGATTTGTGGATAAAATGCTGAGGGAATGTACAGCGTATAGGGTCAGTGCTGTAACAAAGCTCCTTCCATTCACATCTATTTATGTGAACAAGCTTTTTCAGTGTTTACATGAAAAAAAAAAGGGACAAGGAAAATAAGATTAAATTGATGCTAATTAACCCTGTCTCATTCTAGCAGTAATAGTCATATAAACCAATTGGGGGGGGGAAAGTTCCATAAATTTCATTAAAGGATGCATTTTCAATAAAATTTGAACTCTTATGTTTAATTACCTATCAAAATTTGTAAAATTTGTTAGATCAGTTGTGTGCTAATAAAAATTATGATAATTCAGAAGAAAAAAATTTGACACTTAGACCCTGTGGTCACAGGATATTTAAAAAAACCCCAAATCTCAATTTATACCCATAGTTTTGTTGAAAAAGGCTTTGAACATAAAGCTATATTAGGTTAAAATTCTTTGAGGGAATATCCAGCAATATAGGAAAGCCTATCTGTATATTTTTAAAAATGAATAATGATGGATATCGTTATACGGTATTTAGATTCCTTTGAATATATTTTAAAAAGTAAGTTTTATTAAAAATGCTAATATTTATAATAGGCCAGAAATTGCATTCTTTGCAAACATTCAAATTCATAGTATAACATAAAAAATTTTTTTTCTCCTTGACTTATATGTATGTTTTTTAAATTTATTTTTTAAATTGAAGTATAGTTGACTTACAGTGTGTTAATTTCTGCTGTACAGCAAAGTGATTCAGTAGTACAGCATTTTAAATGTTGGGATTACTTAAATATACGGGGCAGAGTTCAAAGTTTGTCACAATCCTATCTGAGTGTCTGGGAGCAAGAAGAGCTGAGGAACGCTGACGCTGGTTCCTATTGAAGGTGGTGCGGACAGAGGCACGTGGAAAGTTCTGAGATAAATTAGGTTTGACTCAGTTGTGGAGAGTGAGAGAAAGAGGAACCATGGAGGGCTGCTTGGATTTGGCTGGAGCATCTGGGGTGATGATGACGGTGATGGGAAAGGTCTAGCGAGAGGGCAGTCAGGAGCTCTCCTTTGTTGTTCTAGGAATCTCAGACTTGATGGAACACATCCTGTCCCGGGAAGATGCAGGTAGGCAGTTGAGGTGAGTGTGGCACTAGGAAGGCCTGGCTGCATCTCCAGGGGCATTGTCCTGTGTGCCTTTGCATTGGTTTTCCTCTTTCAGAGGTGTCCTTCTCTTCTTTCTTATTAATTAGAACTAGTTTCTTTTCACCCATTTCCTGTCACACTTAAAGGTGTGAAGTAGATTTTATCCTTCGCGCTCTTTTTTTTTTTTAATATTATTTATTTGGTTGCACCGGGTCTTAGTTGTGGCTCGTGGGCTCCTTAGTTGCGGCATGCATGCGGGATCTAGTTCCCTGACCAGGAATCGAACCCGGGCCGCCTGCATTGGGAGCACGGAGTCTTATCCACTGCACCAGCAGGGAAGTCCCCTTCGTGCTCTTTTGACACAGACGACCAGAGTGAGGGTGTAGAGGTGAGGGGGAATTGAGTCAGTGGCTTTCAAACTTCTGGACAGTGACTCAGATGAAAGTCACATTTTATATCATGATTTCTTATTACCCACAGGCAATGTATGTGGATGTATGAATATGTACACGTGTGTTTATTTATTTATAAAATAGCGCTTACCTTTGCTGCCTGTGGTGTACTGTATTTTCTGTTTCATTTTTTTAAAATTGTGGCAAAATATACATAACATTTAGCATTTTAGCCACTTTTAAGTGTGCAGTTCTGTGGCATTAAGTACATTCACATTGTTGTGTAGCCGTCACAACCACGGAAATTTTCTATTTCATTTTCTTTTGTTAAAAAAATGCTGGTTGCCACTACTGAATTGATTTCAAAACTCACAGTTTGGTCCACCCTGATTTATATGTTTTAATCTTCTCAATATCAAATATTCCAGTGTTTTGCTGTTATTTTATCCCTAGTCGCTTTCCTTTTAGCTGGATTTCCAAGCCTCTTGGGTTTTTTTTTGTTGTCGTTGTTGAGGTTTTTTGCCTTTTGTGTAAAGGCAAGATGATGATGAAGATTGGATGCTGCAACTAGAAAACCTTCTTTGTGTCCATTTTCTGAAAATGTAGCTTCTGGTGTTCTCTCTGAGTCTAATGAATGAATTCTGTCTGAGTCTAATGTCCTGTGATGGGTCAGTCAGTCACCTAAGTACTTACTGTTCATTTACCTTCTACTGTGCAGTTGGGATTTTTAAAAAATGAAGATTTTAATACCTTCAAAGCTCATAGAATCTCTTGCTACTTTTAAATTAGGCCTTTTGCTTTAGCATAGATTTAGATTTACAGAAAAGCTGTAAAGATGGTACAGAGAATTCCCATTTACCCTTAACACAGTTTACCCCAGTGTTAATGCCTTTTGTTACTATGGTACATTGGTCACAACTAGGAAACCAACATGTGTACATTACGGTGAACTAAACTCCACACTTTATTCGGATTTCCCTGGTTTTCCCCTAATGTTCTCTGTCCCACGATCCTATCCAGGAGACCACATTTAGTTGTCATGTCTCAGGACCCTCTTGGTTGTGACAGTTTGTCAGACTTCCCTTGTTTTCGAAACCGTGGCAGTTTTGAGGAGTTCATCCTTCAATTTGGGGTTGTCTGAGGTTTTTCCTCATGGTTAGGTTGAGGTTATGGGTTTGGGGGAGGAAGACCGCAGTTATAAGTTGCCATTCTCCTCATGTATCAAGGGTATCGACTGTCAGCGTGACTTAACACTTTGATGCTGACCTTGACCACCTGGCTGAGGTACTGTTTGTTAGCTCTCTCCACTAAAGTTCTTCTTTTCTTACCTTTTTCCATACTACACTCTTTGGAGGGAAGTCATTAAGTGGAATAAGCTCTACCTCCATAAATTATTTAGAATTCCTCTGTATGGAAGATTTGTCTGTTCTCTCTCATTTATTGGTTTATTCAGTTATTTATTTACGTCATGGATATTTATTTTATACTTTGGGTTATAGGCCAATACTAGGTTTGCCCTAAATGCCATTTATTCTTAACCTTATTTATGAAGTCATTAGTATCTTCTTACACATTTTTCAAACATTTTTGTGATTTTCATTTTAATTACTACCCTGCTGCACTAACCTTAATGATATTAAGGTGAACTTGAAGTCAGTACAGGAAGCACATATGAATTCCACAAAATGAATGCTCTGTCTCTGAGAGAACCCCTGTAGAGGAACAGCTACTAACTTGGGAAATAGATTTGACCATAAAACAGGGTCTCAGTACGTCCTAGGAAAAGTGTAGTCCTAGGAAAAGTGTCAGTGGCACTGACCTCTGTCACTGAAGAGAGTCTGGGCAGTGAAGGGGGCTCTGTGTTTGCCCCCAGACTGGCTAAGGCGGGGTCCTGGCTGGACCACTATAGATTCTGGGGCGCGGGGTTCTAGAGCAGCTTGCCTGTGATCTCAAACAGAGTTTGGGAAAGCTTTTAGGGTAATTGGCCTCATTGAAGATTTTGTTTATATTATCTAGACTTCATCTTCTGTGAATGCTATGTAATTGTACTTGGTTGAAAGCCAGAAAAGCAGTATTTGGAAAATGTTCTCCCCTCTCTCCTCTCCATCCCCATTTTTCTCCTGGGTGTTCTCAAATATCAGCAGTAATCTGTTTCTCTGCTGAGAAAGAAAGATTGCTGTTGGGGATTCAGTGACGGGAGCAAAGGAGAGCAAGCTGACTTCAGCTCTTCCTAGAACTGACACTCTCTGGGAAGCTGGTCTGGCTCTCTGGACGCATCTCCAAAAGGCCTTTTTGGGGTATATTTGTTAGAATGTGAAAAGTTTAAGCGTTGGCAAAGTATGAATAGTATATTAACTCTGCCTTTAAAATGGTTAGGTAAAAATCATAAATACTGACCAGCCAGGGGGTGTCTGTGGAAGGTTTTTTTTGTTTTGTTTTTCTTTTAATGTACTTTTATCTGATTGGTAGCAGCAGCAACATGTGTTCTGAAACCGTTTTCGTCAGGACATGAAGAAAATCTCGTTAACCTTTCAGCAACATACTGAAAGATGTAATTGCAGACAGAAGCGACTTAATCTTCAGGGAGCTTCCTTCTGGCAGTGAGTTATCTCAGAGCCCCCATGGGGAAGGGAACTACTTTCTACTTTTCTTTGTTTTTCTTCAGAAATCGAAAGCTGTGTTTTTAGCACAGCGTTGAAGTTCCTTACGTGTTGATAGGATCAGGCATTTTTAACCTGAACTTGCCTCCGCAGGGCTCCGTCCTGGGCGCTCCTCTCTTCCCATCTGTCGTTTCCCTGGGTGATGGCACCTGCTCTCTTGGGATTTTAAAGAGAGAGAAGGAACTTGAACTCGGTGGTACCTTCTGCCCAGGGGTCGCACCTGTGCAGTTGCCCAGCGGGCTCTCCTCTGCTTTCCGGGGCCGCCCAGTCAGTGTGTCCTGAACTGAGCTCCTGGGCTCAGTCCCCTCAGGTTCCCGGCCTCCCCCATGGCCCTCTACAACCTCCCCTTCGGCTGCTCCCCTGGCATAGCCCCGCCCCCTCTGCTGGCCGGTGCCCCGTGCATTCATTTGCATAAGTCAGACATCAGGACGCCCCTCGCCTCCTCTCATACGCCTCGTCCCCAGCGGGGCACCAGGTCTGGCTGCATCTTCTTCACATGGTCTCCTGCCTTGGTTTTACAGCTACCCCAGTCTGCTCTCCAGGTTCCTACCCAAGTGATGTATCTAAGGCATGTGCATCCTTGCCCGTCATTCCTCTTGCAAGCAGCCTTACCTTCTGAGCATGGCACAGAGGCCACCTCTCCAGCCTCGCTTCCCCTCATGCACGGCCTCTCTCCCTCTCTCTTTGCCGAGACACTCTTCTCTTCCCTGGCACACCTCTCACCCGACTAACTCCATCCGTCCTGCTCCACACGCACCATGGCAGTTCTGCCGGCCCGGACGTTCACTCCTCTGTTTAAAATTGCCTTTCTCAGCATGCCCACCCACCTGTCTGAGTCTCAGTCAACTGACCCCCCGGCACCTAATCCACTACCTAACACCTAGGAGAGGAGCTGCTAAATGAAGGGATGCACCCTCCTGTTTTTAAGTCTTTTAAATTGATTGCTTGTCATGCTTCACGTTCTCTTCATATACAGGCACACAAACCATATTTGCCATTGAAACCACAGTACTGGTACTAGGATTAGGGGTTGTAGTTTTTAAACTGGGTTACTGCGGTTGGCGTGTTTTTAATGAGAATGGGTTATTAGCTCTATCTCTGTGTGCCCTGTGGAACCTTCTACAGGGTCATGTGGCCCCGAGAGGGGTGCAGTGAATGCGTTCAGTCATGGTCTTCGTGGTCCTGACAGTGTGAAGTGAATTTCCTTTGACTGTAATAGGGCTCATAATTTAGGTGTTGGCCTTAGAATACAAGCTTTTAAACAAGAACCCTGTTTAAAAGGGTTAAGCCACAAAACCCCTTTCAGATTTTTTTTAGGTTGTGAAATTTCTAGCAAAGCTTTTGACACTTACAAAATTAGTTAGCCCTCAATTGAAATCAATTAGAAAAATAGTATAATAGGATCGGAATCTTAATTCTGATTTTCACTGAAATTTTTACTTTTCCTGGATATATTTTTTTACATACTCTGGAGTGATTAGGCTTGTGCTAATTTGTATCTTTATATGGAAAGATATATTTGAACCAACTTTTCATAATTCCAGGTGTATTTTGAAGGTTAATTTAGAACAAAAACAGGCAGACCATTTCATTAATGTTGATATTCCAGAAACAAAAATGGGGAATTGAAGTCTGGAGAGCTTGGGTGTGTTCTGTAAATGTGGTCATCCAGTGCCAGAACCTCAGTGTTGATTATGTTAGACTTAGGGATGCCTTGAGGAGAAGTGGCTAAACTCAGCACCGAAAGTCCGACCCTCAGCTGGCGTCCTTCCACAGGGCACTCAGTGGCCTGGCTGATTACTTACACACTTGTCACAGTATTTAACAGGGAAGTAACTGTGGAGTCCATGCAGTCAGGTGGGTGCTCTGAAGAAAGAGGCAGATTCAACAGCTCAGGAAGACTTGCCCACGGAAATTACCATATGGTTAAAAAGTGTATAAAAGACTTGGAGAAGCTTATGTAGACAAGGGAGAAGGTAGTACTGTGAGCAAGAGAGAGACTTGGGTGTTTTGTCGCTGGAAACCCAACTTAGGTCTTAAGAGACAAGCTGGCGTTTTGGCTGTTTGGCCCTTCTTTTATTTTAAATTTATTTATTTATTTATTTATTTATGGCTGTGTTGGGTCTTCGTTTCTGTGCGAGGGCTTTCTCTAGTTGTGGCAAGTGGGGGCCACTCTTCATCGCAGTGCGCGGGCCTCTCACTATCGCGACCTCTCTTGTTGCGGAGCACAGGCTCCACATGCTCAGGCTCAGTAATTGTGGCTCACGGGCCCAGTTGCTCCGCGGCATGTGGGATCTTCCCAGACCAGAGCTCGAACCCGTGTCCCCTGCATTGGCAGGCAGATTCTCAACCACTGCGCCACCAGGGAAGCCCTGGCCCTTCTTTATTGTGCTTTGGGTCGATGAGAAATAAAGGTACCCTAGGTGGAGCCCCGAGTATTGGCAGCAGTGTTGATTAGCTCTGTAAAGGTGTTCGAGACGTGTCGTGACACCAAGCTTCTTATTGCTTAAGAAGGGGGCAGAGCCTGGGATTTCAGGGTTCAAAGGAGAAATATGATTTCCCAAGGCAGTGTTCTCTGTCTAGGAACACCAATAATGAGATAATGGGGTCTCCGGGGAGCTTGTTACTCTCATTTTAAATGAATTGTCATCAAATTATGAGTTTGTTGTTAGAGTCTTCCACAGAGGAAATAGGACTCCAGAGTAACAGTGATTGGGGGGGGCCCCCCCCCCTAAATGTAACAAAAGAACATTGGCACTTTACAAATGATTACTGTGGTAGCCTGGACAGTATTTCTCAGATGTGCTCAATAAAGATGTTTTTGGAACCATTACTTTAGGGTTTGCCATTGCATCTACTTTGTAAATCATGCAAGAAAAAGTTTCATTTGCTAAGTGTAGTCCTTCTGAATGCTTTCCCCCAAAGTAGTGGGAGTGGACTTTTGAAAGGTCTGCTGTGAGCATGAAAATTCTTTGAATTAAAAAAAAAAAAAAAAAAAATTTATTGAGAATTTTTAATCATTTAAAAATTACTCACTGGCTGTTCCTTTTTTTTTTTTTTTTTTCCTCCAGAAATCTTTTAATAAAATTCATGTTTCAGGAAGATGGCCGTGTTTACCTCCTGGCATTCTCTCTGTGCTCCACAGATACTTATCCCAGTCTGAGAAGCATGGGTTTAGGGCCGTACCTGCTTTTTCCCTCACTCCAAGTCCTGTGGTTTCTACCCAGTTTGTCCAAGTAAACACGGCTCTGAAGGACATGAGGCTGTTGGGCTAAAACTAAACTTCTCCAGTAGAAAAGAGGATTTGCCACCTGTGGGATGTCCAGAGGAGCCCACGGCCGCTGTCGAAGGTAGTTCTCAGGGAGCAGCTTCTGTAGAAGCGGCGGCACAACCTTCCGAGTTGACCTCTGTGAAAATGTGCACAGTAACTAATCCACGTTGATGTCATGCCTTGTACAATGGTGACTTGCAGGGTTATGGTGCCCTGTGGATGTTGGTTCCTTTAGCTGCCACTGAACTATTGATAATAGGTGAAGTCCAGTTTGAATAACATGCAGCAGTGTTCCAGTAGATAGTCACGGCAGGTGTGTGTATGTACTGTGAATTTTTGGTGAAGTAATTCTTCTGGGAACATGATTAATCTTTATCTCTCAAAATCAGGCCATGTTAATCCAATTAATCCATTCAAAACTGGGTTTAAGTCATTGCCCTTATACTTTATGGTTTACAGAGTACTTTCACATGCATTGTCCTTAGAAAACCAGGTGGATATGTGCTGGTATTCTCATTTTATAGATGAGGAATGAGTTCATAAAGGCAAAACAGTTTAAGATCACAGAGCTCTGTGGTGGCAGGACAGGCACATAAGTTGAGGTGTCCTCTTTCTAGATGCTTGTCTACCTTGTCTCTAAAGTGGAATAGGTTAGAAGACCATTTTCACAACTAGATATACTGGTACCTGCTTTCTGCAGAAGGAGACTAAATCGAAGACTGATAGGTGAAAACAACTGAATTCTCTGGTGAGCTTTAGTAGTGGGGGGTTCCTGGGAAACCCCTGAAAAAATGAGCATGGCTCTTGTAAGACAGACCCGAGCTGGGTCTTCAGTAACCCTTTACGGGGTGCTAGACGGCTTCTTCAGTTTACCCTATTTCTGGGTGTTGCTCACCCACTGACTGTCAGCTGCATAGCTTTTGGAATAGTCTGCAAAGTTCAAATCTGGAATTTTAGGATTATTTGTGGAACATACGCCACTGTCATGTGTGCTGAGAGGTTGCCCTCTGTCCTGGACGGACGTGCTATCCTGTTAGCTTGCTTTGCTTTGTGATTAGATATTTTCAGCTTCAAGTAACAGAAAACCCTGACCCAACCAGCTCGAACAATAAAGAATGCATTATGTCACCTAACAAGAACCCGGGAGCAGGGTGGTGCTGGCTTGGTTTGCTGAGCAGGTGGGCGTCAGCACCGGGCAGCCGGGTCCTTCCCACCTGTCTGTGCTGCTGGCTGCCGGTCCTGCCCAGTTCCCCCCGGGCCTCACGGCCTCCGGCCGCCCGCTTGAACATCCGTGGGCAGCCTAGAAGAACCTTCCTCCTGCGCCTCTTTCTCGGGAGCACCCCTCAGTGACTTCCGCTTACGCCTCACATGTCAACATGGGTCCACGCTCACCCTGAGCCCCTCCCCGGCCGAGGGCTTGGTGGGGCCACCGGATTGGCAGGGTTTACCCCAGCCCTGGGGGGTGGTGCTCCCCGCACACTGCAGGCTGTGCCCGGGGAGAGGGGGAAGGAGGGGCTGGCCGGCTGCAGTAGTGCCACCAGCTGTCACTTGTGCCCAGTGCGGAGTGGGGGGGCTAGGTCGGCGTTTCTCAAAGCACAGTCCTGGAACCAGCAGAATCAGCACCGGCCGGGGAACCTGTTAGGCCGGCTTCCAGACCCCACCCCAGGCCCAGCTTAATCAGGAGCTCCAGGGGAGGGGCCGGCGAGCTGCTTTCACAGGCCCTTCAGGGGATTCTGATGCGGCTCAAGTCCAGACTTGGATGCCATTGGTCCAGGCTGAGGCATCTAAGGGAGCACATTTCAAAATCCACTTTTGGCTGAAGGTGGAATAATGAGATGCAGAAATGGTCTTGGAGGTGAAGCAGCGGGTGGCAGTTGGGAGACAGGCTGTGCTCAGTGTGGCTCCTGGTCGCTGGCCCGGGGTTTGAGCAAACCTAGGACTCCTGTGTTCCTTTCATGGGATCAGCCTTCCGCCAGCCGATCCGATTTTCCTAAATGAGTTCTGTCCTGGTTATGGGGCGGGGGTGGGTTCCCCCCGTCAGGGTCCACTGTGCCCCAGCAGGCCATCGAGGTCGGCTTCCAGGGAGAACTGAGGAACTTTCTCAGGGATAATTCATTCATTATAAGGGAAGTGAGTCTGGCAGGAAACCTTGGCCCAGGAACAGAAACTCTCAGTTATGGGATGGGAGCGGCCACTGGCAGTACAGGGTGTGTGTGTACTCGGACCTGCCTCCTGGCCCAGCTCCCTCTGGGCACGTGGCTGTGTGTGTGTGTGTGTGTGTGTGTGTGTGTGTGTGTGAGTCTGTAGGGGGCTTGTTGGGGCAGGACGAAGGATATTACTTCAGTAAAAACTGAAAGAAATGTTCTAAAAGTTCTGTGAGGAGCTGGGCTGGGCCGGAGCAGCACAGGCATCACCCACACTGAAGGGCACTTGCACATCCTGCCTGACCTTCCCCCCTCCACCCTGGCTCAGGGGTGCTGGCCTGGCCGCAGGAGCGGGGGTGGTGCCCATATGGGTGGGTGGGAGCTGGAGAGAAGGGAGACAGTTGGGACCAGGACCTGGGGTGGCTGAGCCTGTCGTGTGACACGTCAGGGGAGGGAGGCCTCCCCAACCAGACCACAGACGGGGATTCCCTGTGGCTCTTTCATGGTGCAATGGGAGTGTCTGCCAGTGGAGGGGGCAGGACGGAGGAGGGCAGGAGGAAGAAGCCCAAGTTCAAGTGTGCTGTGTTAGTTTCCCAGGGCTGCCATAATACAGTACCACAAACGGGGTGGCGTAAAACAACAGAAATTTATTCTCTCAGTTCTCAAGGCCAGGAGTGTGAAAGCAAGGTGTTGGCCGCTCTCCCTCTGAAACCCGCAGGGAATCCCTCCTTGCCTCCTCTTAGCTTCTGCTGCTTCTCCGGTGACCTTCGTGTCCCTTGGCTTGCAGCCACATGCCACCACCTCTGCCTTTGCCACACATGCCGTTCTCCCTGTGTGTCTCCATGTCTTCACACGGCTGTCTTCTTAAAAGGACGCCAGTCGTATTGTGTCAGGGGCCCGCCCTACCCCAGTATGGCCTGATCTTAACTAATTATGTCTGCAGCAACCCTGTTTCCAAGGCAGGTCACATACTAAGGTCTGAGGTTAGGACTTCAGCATGTCATCTTAGGTGGACACAATTCAACCTATTACATACAGAGACTCATTTGTGAGCCCTTTGAGGGTCCCCTCACCTGCTTCCCCTGCCCTCCCTGAACTCGGGGGCTCCTGGGAAGCAACTTTGGGTGTTGGACTGGCTGGGCATTTTCATTCTGAGAGCTGCACTTACGGGTCACACAGCTTTGGGTTGCCAGGGCTCCAGGGGCAGCTATAGAGCCCATGGGTTTTCTTACCGACTCATTGAACCTGGCCTTTTGGTCGAATGGGTTTTATTTCTAAATTATTTCTTTGTGTATCTGTAAGAGCATATCCATGGGAATTCTTTATTTACACAAAATTGTGGGCGCCGGGGACAAGTATTTTTTATGATTTTTTTTTTTTTTTAACTTGTGGGAAATAAGTGGGAAGGTTGAAGAATATTTCGGTATACACTGAAGTTTAGCAAACAGGCAAAGCCTTGAAATCAAACCACAGTCCTTTGATTAGAATTCAGAAAAATACAACTACTGAAAACGCTGCCAGGCCATGTGTGCTGTGTTGGGGCTGCAGGCAGAAGTTTCAATATCTTAAACTTGTTTCCTTCCCAGTTTAAACCCAGCAAGTGATCCGTGTGGGCTGACGCACATGCTGAAGCACATCCCTGTGAGCCGTTCATCGGTTCGGAGGGAGGATCCGTTCGTTCTTCCCTGGAAGTGCTTGAATCAAGATGATAGTTGTGGCTCGCGGGCTCTAGAGCGCAGGCTCAGTAGTCGTGGCCTACGGGCTTAGTTGCTCCGTTGCCTGTGGGATCTTCGTGGACCAGGGCTTGAACCCGTGTCCCCTGCATTGGCACGTGGATTCTTAACCACTGCGCCACCAGGGAAGCCCTACTGTGGGTTTTTTTTTTAAATTTCATTTATGGCTGTGTTGGGTCTTCGTTTCTGTGCGAGGGCTTTCTCTAGTTGCGGCAAGCGGGGGCCACTCTTCATCGTGGTGCGCGGGCCTCTCACTACCGCGGCCTCTCTTGCTGCGGAGCACAGGCTCCAGATGCGCAGGCTCAGTAATTGTGGCTCACGGGCCCAGCTGCTCCGCGGCACGTGGGATCCTCCCAGACCAGGGCTCGAACCCCTGTCCCCTGCATTGACAGGCAGACTCTCAACCACTGCGCCACCAGGGAAGCCCCCTACTGTGGGTTTTAATACTTAGCCATCAGTCTACTTTCAGGTGGATGGATGTCCCATCCAAATTGCCTGTTGGTTTGACTTCCATGTAACTTTAATTAGCAGATTCATGTTTGGGGAACATCTGATCTGTGATCTTGAAATTGGTTATGGTTGGCGTAATTCTTGGGTAATTAGGCGCTTTCACAGTGACTCCTCCAGTCATTAGAGGGCTGGGGTAATTTGAGGTTGAAATGTGAGAGCGAGGTGGAGAAAGCCCTTGCGCTCTAGCCCTTAATCTTTTAATCCATTTAACCTGGGTTGTAAATTCAGGCTTCGTTTTAATTTGAAATGTGTTTAGGTAGTTGGGAAGGGGTTTCATTAATTCACCACATTTAGACCATAATTAAGGGAGGTTATTCCTAATTGCCTAAACTCCTTAAAGTTACCGTGGGTACAGTAAGGGTCCATTAAAAGCGTGTTGCTCCCCGTTGGAAACCGAAATTCCAGGTTGAAAAAGTGAGCCGACAGCTAAAGGGAACAAGCACGACAAAAACAAAACCCAGTTCAGAGGTGCGTCCTAGGCATTGTTTTTGTGAGTTCAGAAGTATATTTGTGGCATATGGAGTAGGGTTCATGGACGCACAGATATCAAGTAACCTGGTCTCTTGCTGAGTTTAAGGACCATTTCTCACTTAAATGCGCAACACTATCTACATTTTCTTTTCTTTTTATTTCTGCTTTTGAATTGGGGCTAAAGGGGAAACTGGAGAAGTAGAGAGATGCTTCAGGAGACCTGCACACCTGTAATATTGACTAATAAAAGGAAAGAAGGGGAGAAGTAAGTGGAATAGGAAACTGGAACAAGAAAAAGAACAGCTAGAGGGCCTGGATTGCATGCATTTTTTTTTTGTCTATGCCCTCCCCTCAACTTTGGGATTTTGACCAGGTAGATATGATTATAGGTTTTAATAGTATGGCGTTAAATCTTCAGCCTTCTGTATTGTTTTCTCAGTGATCCATGTCAGTTTTCTGTCCCTCTGTAAGTAAAATCCTTCAGGAGGTTGGTAAAAATTACTTTTATTCCTGTAAGTCTGTTTAGGGACAACTTTAAATATTTTGTTGCATTAAGTCATTTTATTCCAATTTGTATGGTCTGTGCATTTATTTTTTTTAAAACATAGTAAAAGCCCTCCATACACATTTAATATAGTTAATCTCTGTATTACTTTTTAGTAGTACAGATGGTCTCTGACTTACAGTAGTTCAGTTTACAATTTTTCAACTTTACAATGTTGCCAAAGTGATATGCATTCAGGACTTCCCTGATGGCGCAGTGGTTGAGAATCCACCTGCCAATGCAGGGGACATGGGTTCAAGCCCTGAAGATCCCACATGCCGTGGAGCAACTAAGCCTGTGCGCCACAACTACTGAGCCTACGCTCTAGAGCCTGCGAGCCACAACTCCTGAGCCCACATGCCACAACTACTGAAGCCCATGTGCCTAGAGCCTGTGCTCCGCAACAAGAGAAGCCACCGCAGTGAGAAGCCCGCGCACTGCAACGAAGAGTAGCCCCTGCTCGCCACAACTAGAGAAAGTCTGCGTGCAACAATGAAGACCCAATGCAGCCAAAAATTAAAAAAAAAAAAAAAAAATGATACGCATTCAGTAGGAATCGTACTTGGAGTTTTGAATTTGCATCTTTTCTTGGGCTAGTGATAAGAGGTACAATTCACTCTCGTGATGCTGGGCAGCGCAGCCGGAGCTGCCGCTAACCCCGCCATCACGAGGGCAAACAGCCGATACAGACAGCCATTCTGCGCCCAGACACCCATTCTGCTCCCCGCTTTCAGCACAGTATTCCATCAATTACATGAGATACTCAGTATTTTATTATAAAATAGACTTTGTGTTAGATGATTTTGCTCAACTGTAGGGTACTGTAAGTGTTCTGATCGCATTTAAGGTAGGCTGGGCTAAGCTGATGGTCGGTGAGTTAGGTGTATTGCGTTTCGACTTATGATATTTTCAACTTAGGATGGGTTTGTCTGGATGTTAACCCCATGGTAAGTTGAGGAACATCTGTACTTTTGTAGAGTACTGCTTTTTTGTAGAGTACTTTTTTTTAAGGTTTCTTTTGGTTTCCCAAATAAGGATTTTTAGTATCTAAGAATTATTTACGCTATTACAGTATGTGAGTTTTCTAAACTTATATAGCTTTTGGAGGCTGTCCCGGTGAGAGCTGTGAAGTAAGATGTGAGACTCAGGTGGAGATGGGAAGGATGACCAGAGGGAGGCAGGGCATTTTTCCCATCCTCAAGGTAGTTAGTAGCCCGGGGGCTGGAAGATGTGCTTGGTGCCAGACCCTCTGGGTTTGGATCTCACTTCCTACTTATTAACAAGTCGCCAAAACTCTGTGCCTCAGTTTCACCTTCCCTCAAACGTGGGTATCATGAATAGTACCTACTGCAGTTTGTTGTAAGAATTAAGTAAATACACATAAGGTGTTTAGAACAGCGCCGCGCATGTAAGCACTCCAATATTACCTGCTGCAAGATCGAGAAGGTTGTCCTCGTTTTAGTTGCACCTGCCGTGTAACATCAAGGGACCCTGCTCTGGCCTGCACCTGTCCCTTCTCCAGGGAAAATCCTTTTTTTAGGAATTGTTGCATTTGAGGAGCCAGTACTAGTGTGGCTAAGGCCGCAGGCTCAGAGTTTGAACCCTATCTCTGGCTTTACCAGCTATGTGATCTTGAGACTCAGTTTTCTCATCTGTAAAATTGGGACAGTAATACTACATACTTCACAGTCACAGGATTGCGTGAGGCTTAAAAAGGTTACGTGTAAAGGAAGCTCTTCAGAGTGGAATATGCAGCACATATCAAAGTGTGTGTATGCTTTAAAGAAATAATACTCTGTGTCTTAAGGAAACAGTAGGCTAAGTTTACCAAGACATACTTAAAATGATGTTCATCTTTCTGTTGTGGGAAAAAAATAGAAACAACCTAATTTACTTTGGGAAAGAATTAGAAACAGCCTACGTGTCCAGCAGTACATCCGTATAGATAATGTCGTAGTGAAATGTTTGTGAGAGAAAGAGGTTCATGATACTGAATTTTTAATAGAAAAAAATTACAGACAGATGTTAACTAGACTTATTGTGCTCATTTTGCAGTATACAAATATCAAATCAGTATGTTGTACACTTGAAACTAATATAATGTTATATGTCAATTGTACTTCAATACTGGAACCATTTATCTTAAAGAGTGATGTCGACTCAGTGGATCTGTGCCAGCTTCTGTGATAGGCTTCCCCCTATATTACTTTGTTGTGTCCTTATGACACCTCCCAGGGATGCTGTCCCAAACATGGAACTACCTGTGTGATGCTGCACAGAATCACTTGTGCAGTCTGGAAGAATGCACTTAAAGTTGTTCAGTGTTTTCATTTGGTAGGGAAGAGTTATTTTTATTTTTGCCTATTATGCCGTAAGGTATATTAAAAAATAAGACATCTTGGCTTAGGGGAACTCACAATAAGGAGGGGAAACAGACTGAGAATAGACAACCAGGGTCCCTGATGGCATCTGAGCACGGCAGCCAGGGAGAGCCCCTTCGCTGAGGCGGTTCGCATTCCGTGGTAGACCTTGCTTGAGGCTGTCTCACCTGGAGAGTGGGAACTTGTCTTCTTGCAAAGGAGGATTATGAGGCCTTGGGAAAGGGAAAATCGTGCAGAGCTATTTAGTTACCAGGAGCTGTGGGTTAGAGGGGCTGGGAGAGAGTTGACGCCCTGGTGCGGGTGAGGTGATGCTCTGACGGGGGCAGTGGCGTTGGGGGCCCTGCTTTGCCAGGTGTCTGCCCTTTACTTGCTGCATCCTGCGGAGGTGTGAGGGGGTCCTGGGGGAGGGGTAGCAGCTCTTTACCGAACAAGTGTGAACTGCTTCAGCCTGTGCAAAGGATGTGGCTGTGCCTTAGCTTAGGGCGTGGAGGCCAGCCCTGGCCGGAGAAGAAGTCTGAAGACAATTCCTCGAGGGCCAGCAAGGCTCGTGATGCCAGGCCAGCCGCTCTCTGGGGTGGGGTAACCGAAGTCAGAAAGTGGTTACTTGAAGAGAATCCTGTTTGGAGTGAGGGTGTCAACATAGATCGGGCTGTGGATTTAATGGTTAGGAATTCTCTAGAAAGGTATCAAATAGTACTTGCCTAGAAGTTGGGTCTAAACTACAGTTTCAAAAAAAAAAAAAAA
>JANTQK010004340.1:61727-75168 GCA_029224305.1 Caperea marginata | reverse complement strand
AAAATATTCTAATGAGCTATATAACTGCCTGCTATATTTGCGAGTAGAATAACTTTCTGGGGTGTTTAAAGAAAATAGGAAGCCATTGATATTGCATATTTAATGCAGAATTTTGTCTTTATGATATATTTTCAGACTCTGAGTCCAAGATTTTTGTTTCTTCTGAATGATCCCCTATACTTTGTTCCATTTGATCAGTACTGTGTTGGTTAAATTCTCTTAAGTTGACTCCTGGAAAAATTCCAGTGACCTAAGCATTTTAATGTGAAAAGGGAACTGAGAAAACTATGCGGTAAATAACATTTAAGACATAACAAATGTTACCAAGAATGGCTGTAAATGCTTTCTGTCTATTTGTCCCTATGTAGCTGAGATTGAAATAGATAAGCTCAGGCTGGAATTGCCACTACTTTAGTCATTAAACTTCACCATGCTGATGCTGCTATATTAATGTCCTTTTAGGAGGAGACATCCAAGCAATTTTCACATTCTCAAGCAATTTTCAGGCACCCAAAAGAAGGAGATAACTTGAAAGTATTTGTAAGATTATTTTATTAAAAATGGCCTTCATGGAGCCAACCATAACTCTACAGATTTGGATCCACAAAAAGGTAATATAGGACAGTAAAATAACGTCCTGTGTTGAAAACTGTCTCTAACAAGGCAATTCAAAACATGGTGGACAGTTGGGTACAACCTTTGGGGTCCTGAAAAGAAGAGTATTAAAGAACAAGATTGTATGTAAAGTGAGGTTCATGTTTAGTGAGCAGTTAATATTCCTGTCTTGCTTTTGGAAGCAGAGCCATAAATCACTTAGAATTTAGTGTATTAAAATAGACTTTCTGGAAATATTTCCTGAACTTCTTCACGTCATTTTGGGGGGAAATGTCATTGTTTTCCTTCAAAGAAAACACCACCTGCCTAGAGATGGTACATATTAAACATGATGTTCGAGAGGTTAAGTAGGTAACCAGAAGATGGTTCATCCAGGAAACGTTGTTTTCTAGGTTGTGTATAGGAAGAGAAAATAAAAATCCCCCAGGCACCTAAAACGTATGCTTAAGCCCAGTGTACTCCTTCCTCTTTCCCCAAATGTGGGTTTCTTTCAATTCTAGATTTTTGCTATAAGCAATTCCAGGAAACTTAAAGCTCCATATACTTTTCCAAAGAAACATTGCTTTCAAAGGATGTTGAGTTTCTTAACAAGGGCCAGATAGTTTTAACAAACAATTAAGGGTAATAATATTAAGAGTTTCAGCTAAAATTCACTGTTGTCTAAAATACTAAAAACATATATACTGAGTTTTAAAATACTATACTTCTATTAATTATATAGGGAGTTTTAATACATTTTAAGTTAAATACTCATAAAATTTGCCATACTTCAAATATATATGGCAGGTATAGTTGTTACAATGAATATTTGATTACCAGTAATTAACTTGCCTGAGAATTGAGAGGAACGTTTACTTTAGGAATGATGTGAACTGCTCCTCTCAAATTTCTTTTCAAATTGATCATGCCCATATAGTTGCTTATATTCACATTATTTGAATCTCCCAACAGCCAAGCAAGGATGTTTCAGTCAATTCTACAGCTCAGTAGACCCAGGCTCAGAAAGTAATTCACTTAAAGCACGCGTTTAATCAAGACTTTCTATTGCAATTCTCTTTTAAAAGACCTCTCAGTCTATCATAAGAGATATGTTATATGCAATCTCATAGACATTGAAGCCTTGGAAATGAAGTCCATTTGGACCTGGCCTCGCAGACTGGGAGCTGGTTGTCTGCAGTCACTTGGTATAAAGATGAATCATTCACCTTCACAAACATGACTGCACTTTCACAGGGTGGTAAGTTTGGGTCATTTCCAAATAAAGGATGTAGGTAGGATTGGTGTCTCAAAATGTAATTGCTATAGAGCAGGACCAAAATCCATACCCAGGTCTTCTGATTCCACATCAAGACCTCCTTCTAGTGTACATGTGGTAAAAGTTAAGTGATTACTTAGCTTAAGTCCTTAGAATAATTTCATGGATCCTATAATTTTAAGTTTTGATCATCCTTTTAAATAAAACACAGGACCTAAATGTTTGGAAGCTTTCACGATTTTAGGTGTGAAAGTTTGAACGTGGTTTGTCTTTTCTTTGACTTTCCTTCTCCCCGTAAATAACATTAATAAAAACCTAGGAAGGTTAAGTAAAAGAAAAATCCTAAGGGCAGAAAAAAAAAGAGTCAGGGAGCCATACTTCTTCGCTACAGTATTCTGGCTGTAGAGCATGTATGCAAGTTGGGAAAAAGACAACAGGACTATGAGAAAAATATATATTTATTAACCTCCAAACTTTAAGCTCTGATGGCACGCCAGTGTCAGCATAGGCCCGGGTACGCTGCACTAACAAGCCCCAAATCTTAGCACTTTAACAAAAATAAAAGTTTATTTTTCACTCATAGAACATTTCTACTGTGATTCAGCTGCAATATTATTCCACAGTTTCTCCAATCGATTCCCTGCCTGAAAGGCAGTAGAATATTGCTGGTCTTGTGGCAGAGAGAGAGTTAATGCACAGTGCACTGGTTCTCAAAGCCAGCGGTGGCATATATCACTTCTGCCTACATTTCATTGGCCAAGTCAAGTCATGTAGCTATGGCTGAGCTAGATTGTCAAGGCTTCCTGCAGGGAGGGGCATCACAGAAGTTGCCACAGAGTAAACCTGTGGGTGAACAAAAATCCAATCTACCACAACCCCCTTCTAACATCTTCAGTTGTTTCCCAGAACCACCAGAGGCAAGGGGACCTTCATTAATCAATTTTGTTATGTTAGTCAAAAAGAATATACATGAATATAGAAAAGGTATGTATACATATGCATGCATGTATATGTGTGTGTGTATTCACATACACATGCATGCACGCATGTATGTGAATATAACAGCTACCTTTTTTGTTTTGAGATTTACATTTCTCACTCTTATCATCAAGACTCACTGCCTCTTATCACCAGTATTTATTGAGTGTTTACAGTGTAGTAGGCACAATGGAACATACAGAAAATATATCCCTGCTCTTGAGGAGCGTACATTCCTAAAAATATATATATGTACCTCTTCGTTTTAAGAATAGACTTTATTTTTTAGAGAGTTTGAGGTTCACAGCAAAATTGAGGGGAAGGTACAGAGCTTTCCTGTACATCTCCTGAGCCCACACACACATAGCCTCCCCCATTACCAACATCCCCCACCAGAGTGGTACATTTATTACAACTGATGAACCTACACTGACACATCATTATCACCTAAAGTCCATACTTTACATTAGGATTCACTCTTGGTGTTGTACATGGTGCGGGTTTGGGCAGATTTATAATGACATGTATTCATTGTTATGGTATCATAAAGAGTAGTTTCAGTGCCCTGAAGATCTTTTGTGCTCCACTTATTCATCCCTCCCTCTGACCCCCTAGTCCCTTGCAACCACTGATCTTTTTACTGTCTTTATAGTTTTGCCTTTTCCAGAATGTCATGTAGTTAGAATCATCCAATATGTAGCTTATTCAGACTGGATTCTTTCACGTAGTAGTATGATTTTTGTTTCCTCCATGTCTTTTCATGGCTTGATAGTTTGTTTCTTTTCAGCACTGTCGAAAAAGCACTGTCTGGATGTACCACAGTTTGTTTATCCATTCACTTACTGAAGGACATCTTAGTTGCTTCCAATTTTTGGCAGTTATGAATGAAGCTGCTGTAAACATCTGTGTGCAGGTTTTTGTGTGGACATAAATTTTCAACTCATTTTGGTAAATACCAAGGAGCATGATTGCTGGATCATATGGTTAGGGCATGTTTAGTTTTGTAAGAAACCATGAAACTGTCTTCCAAAGTAGCTGTACCATTTTACATTCCCACCAACAGTGGATGAGAGTTCCTGTTGCTCCACACCCTCACCAGCATTTGGTATTGTCAGTGTTCTGGATTTTGGCCATTCTGATAGGTGTGTCATGGTATCTCATGGTTGTTTTAATTTGCATTACCCTGATGACATACGATGTGGAGCATTTTTTCCTATGCTTATTTGCTATTTTTATATCTTCTTTGGTGAGGTGTCTTTTAAGATCTTTGGTCAGTTTTAAAATTTTAGGTTGTTTTATTATTGAAATTTAATAGTCCTTTACTGGATACATCTTTGGAAAATGTTTTTCTCCCTGTCTCTGGCTTGTCTTTTCATATTCTTGACAGTGTCTTTTGCCGAAAAAAAATTTTTAATTTTAGTGAAGTCTAGCTTGTCAGTTCTTTCTTTCATGGATCATGCCTTTGGTGTTGTATCTAAAAAGTCATTTGCCAAACCCTAAATCATCTAGATTTTCTTTTAGGTTTTTCTCTAGGAGTTTTATAGTTTTGTGTTTTACATTAGGTCTGTGGTCTATTTTAATGAATTTTTGTGATGGGTGTAAGTTAATGTCTAGATTCTTTTTTTTTTCTTTTGCCTGTGAATGTCCAGTTGTTCCAGCACCATTTTTGAAAAAAATAAACATTTTTTTCATTGAATCATTCTTTAAATTTTTAAAATCTTTATATAATTTTAAAGATTACAGTCCATTTACAGTTATTACAAAATTTTGGCTATATTCCTTGTGTTGTATAATACATCCTTGTGGCCTATCTTATACCCAGTGATTTGTACCTTCCGCTCCCCCACCCCTATATTGCCTCTGCCTGCTTCTCCCCACTGGTAATCACTAGTTTGTTCTCTATATCTGTGAGTCTGCTGCTTCTTTGTTATATTCACTAGTTTGTTGTATGTTTTAGATTCCACATACAAGTGATATCATACAGTATTTGTCTTTCTCTGTCTGACTTATTTCACTTAGCATAATGCCTTCCAGGTCTGTCCATGTTGCTGCAAATGGCAAAATTTCATTCTTTTCTATGGCTGAGCAGTATTCCATTGTATATATGTGCCACATTGTCTTTATCCTTTCCTCTGTTGATGGACACTTAAGTTGCCTCCATATCTTGGCAATTGTAAATAATGCAATAAGCACATCTTTTAAAAAGGCATTTTTAAATCACAGTATAGTTGATTTACAATATTGTGTTATTTTCAGTTGTACGGCAAAGTGATTTAGTTATATATATAATAAATATAATAATCTAAAAAATATATATATTTAGATTATCTTCCATTATATGTTATTATAAGATACTGAATATAGTTTCTGGTGCTATACGGTAAATCTTTGTTGCTTACCTGTTTTATATATAGTAGTTTGTGTCTGTTAATCCTATACTCCTAATTTATCCCTGCCCCTTCACTTTCCCTTTTGGTAACCATAAGTTTTCTAGGTCTGTGAGTCTGTTTGTTTTGCATGTAGATTCAAATGTATTATTTTTTAGATTCCAAATGTAAGTGATATCATATAATATTTATCTTTCTCTGTCTGACTTAACTTCACTTAGTCTGATAATCTCTAGGTCCATCCATGTGGCTGCAAATGGCAATATTTCATTCTTTTTTTATGGTTGAGTAATATTCCATTGTATATATGTACCACTCTTTATCCATTCATCTGTCGATGAACATTTAGGTTGCTTCCATGTCTTGGCTATTGTAAATAGTGCTGCTATGAACATTGGGGTACACGTATCTTTTCACATTAGTCCATTTACAGTTACTACAAAATATTGGCTATATTCCAGATATATGCCCGGGAGTGGGATTGCTGGATCATATGGCAACTCTATTTTTAGTTTTTTAAGGAAACTCCATACTCTTCTCCATAGTGGCTGCACCAGTTTACATTCCCACCAACAGTGGAGGAGGGTTCCCTTTTCTCCACACCTTCTCCAGCATAAAATGGCATTTTTATTGAATGGTTTCTGCAAAGTACCTAGGAAATATTCTGTAGGGGGAGCCTTGCGTATAACTTAGCCCCATCTTTAGAGAATAGAGGAAGAGAACGATTATAAAGATTATTTAATGGCAGCTCTGTATTAGCCATTATACCACACAGTTCACTTATATTATTTAGATTTGTAACAGACTGTGAGTTAGATATTGATATATTTGAACAAGATAAGAAATTTCAGGCCTAGAGCTTAGATATTGCTTCCAACCAGATTCACATAGTGCAGATAGGAAGTAGCATATATACTAGGGAAGAGCCCAGGCTCTGGAACAAGTTGCCTGTATTTGAATCTAAGCCTTGCCACTTTCTAGCTGTGTGGACTTTGTCAGGTTATGTAACTCTGTTGCAGTTTCTCACTCAGTATAATGTGGGTGATAATCACATCTACCTTAGAGAATTTTTGTAAGAATTAGTGCAAGTGTTTCCTGCCAGGCCTGGTGCATGGTGATTTCTCAACAAACTAGATGATAGCTATCCTTCAAACCTAAATGCATCCATTCTTTCCACCTGATAGATCATGCTAGTTTTGAGAAGGGAAATGGCAGCTGTGGTTTAGGCCTGGTTGTATGGATACAGCAGTGAAATTTAAGAGAAGCTGCCCATGTTACATCACAGGAGATGATACTCAAGGATCTTCCACATGGAGGCATAAAGTAATAAAAATGGTATAAGATATAGTATAACACTTTGAAAACATATGTTGCCATAATGAAATAATAAAGAAGAAGCAGTGAAAACTGCAAATGGGGGGTTAAAGCTTAGTGTCAAAGTAAGACACATCTGTCAAGATTGCATCAAAACACTGATTAGCCTATTTATCATAAATTAAAATGAACCCTTATCTGCAAGGGATTGCCAATTGTTCATACACTATTCCACTGAAGCACTTTGTTTCATAATAAACTAATAAAAAGATGTCTTAATCCAATTTGTTGTTTGGGAACTTTTTTCTTTTTGAAAGAAGACATCAAGATGGTGGTTTTATCTGTGGTCAGTCTAGAGACTTTTAGGAATCAATTGTGTTCAAATGGTAGTTGTGGTCGCTCATCTTTGTGGAAGACTCACTAGGTGCTGGGTTTATCAAGTACTTACTCATTTAATCCTCCCAGAAGTCTTGTGAGGTAGGTGCTGCTATCACTCTCTTTTCCCCTTTTTACAAGTAAAGAAATTGAGATACATAGAAGTCACGAAACCAGTCCAAGATTGTCTGTCTAACTAGTATGTGATTGTGGCTGAAATGAGATTCGTACCAATGTTGTTCTGGTCCCAGAGCCTGCATTTAACCACTATCTAATGGAGCGTGTAAATTATTTTTAATCTTTCAAAAACTCTACGAGAAACAACATAATTATCATTGTTATTGTTGCATAAACTAAGTTGTTCTTTAGTTTGGGCTGAAGTTAGAACAAATTCTTTCGAAATACAGGGTCTGGGGGGTAGTAATAAATGTGAGGTCCTTGGTGGGGAACTATGAGATGAGACTAATATTTGAAGCAGGAGTTAGGAATTGACACACACACAATCTGAACTCAGTCTGTAGAGGTGTTGGTTTTACAGCAAAACACGGTTTAAAAAAAACCTTCAAGTTTGGATACATTGGGTCAAGAGGTTCACTTACCAGCCCATCTCAGTTCCTTTCCATACTCAGATCACCAAGTGTAAGGTCCCAGGTCTAAAGAGAGGCTCCCAATTAGTTTCCTGAAGTCTTTGTTGCTCTTGGTATATCATTCAAAATACAGCATTTCTTTTGTCCTATTTTTCATTTACTAAACTTTCTTGAGACAATATAGCTTTAAATACTATGTATAGTATTTGGTCCTTTAGGTTAGAAGTTGTGTTCATGGTAACTTTTTTGCGTATAAGGGGTTGAACCAGTTATTATCATGACCAGTTAATCCATTCAATAATGGTTGGTCATGGGTTCTGTAAAAAAGATACCTGATAAAAAGGTGCTAGAGTTCTAATAGTTGAAATTGGATAATTAATTCTTAAATTCCATTGACGAGATGTTCCTGCTGAACCTTGACTTTATTGTAGAAATGTTACAAAGTAGCCTCATGGAAGATGTATTTTCAGGAAGGATGTTGAGAAGTAAATACTGAACAATTGCAGTTAGAAAGACATTTAAAAATTCAGTTCTATAGTATGTTCTCATGTGATTCTTCAAATGACTAAAATTAAGTGGCACAGGGATGGCATTTAGGGTGCAGTTGAGAAGCATGTGGGAGGAAGGGCACAGACTCTGGACTCACATTGCCTGAGACTGAATCCTGGCTCTGCCACTTCCTTACTGTTAGTTTCTGTGCCTCAGTTTCTTCAACTATATAATAAAGATAATTGTAGCACCTCTACAGTACTCATATAGTTGTGATGAAGTTAACCTGAGTTAATGTATGGAATTTGCTTAGAACAATGCCAGGCACTCACAGATTAAAAAGGTGTGCTTGTTAGCCTTTATCATTAACATTATTCTCATTGAGAACATCCTTGATTCTTCAATACCAGGAAGAGATATAAACACCACCACACGTATCCATGCAATAGAAAATAGTTTATTTTGGAACTCCTCAGACTGGAGAGTCTTTAGGGAAGTAATCTCTGCTGTCCTTGAGAAGGAGCTTGCATTTAGCAAACCCCAGTTATTCATGACGAAGATCAAGTATCTCCACATAGAGGTCAAGGTTTTTGACTGAGAAAGTGTTCCCATCCATCACGCTCAAGGAGTTCTCACCTATACAAGGACTCTGAATACTAACTATAGAAATGGATTGAGTCTATTTTTTCCTCCCATAACTAGCTTTTCAGAAGTAACATTCAATGGCAAAATATTCTACAGTTGTTTTGGTGAATAAATGAAGAATGAATGTAAAGGTTTCTACACAGTACACATTCTGGAGCACTGTTACATTAGTCATTGCACGCTGGCACAGAGAATTGGTGTCATCACTAAGAGCTGAGGGTAGGTCTAAAAAGAGTTAAACCATCATAAAATTTTGTGGCTGCTCACTTTTTAATGGTATTCATTGCCTGAAGTTTACAGTAGGTCTGCAACTTCACTCGGTACATCTGCAGTTGGTGACTGCATTTTCTTACAAAATTTTGCATTTTGGATGTTAAGACCCTGACAAGGTTTATAATGAGCTCTACCCCCTGAGGACTGACAGTAGTCATTACACATTTATACAACTCCCTAGCCTCCTGTATCACCACCATTGCTCTTGGGCCACAGCAATGTACTGTAGTTTGCTCTGCTTAGGAACTCTAAATTTGACATTGATTTTGGGTGGGAAGAATCCATGAGTCTGTTATTTTTTCTGGGCCCAGGAGGACAGGAGATGGGGTGCTGTTAATTAGATAGAAATAGAGATTAAGTGGGAGTTTTCTGGCTTGTATATTCAATGGGGGAAGTAAAACATTTCAGGCAGAAGATAAGTTTTCTCTGGTTCTTGTATAGCAAAAATCTCAGCCCTGCATAATAGGAAAACAAATAGAAAATAGGAGCTCTGTTTTCGCCACCTCCTCCAGCTCCTTGTAGACAGACCCCTTACAGAAACAAGGAGCTCATTAAAACTACACTTAACTGTCCTTTGCACTCCCCACCTGCACTCTTTGGGTGAAGGATGTGAGAAAAGCCAGGAAAGCCATGAAAATAACCGCTATTAAATTAGCTCAAATCTTGCATTAATACACATTTAAAATAAACTTAGAATGTTCTTTTCCTACTTATTCCTACAGTTGTAATTTTCTGTGATGGACTATAAATATTTGTTGTAGTAGATTTGTTGATATCTTAGTGCAGCTGTGTGAGAGCTCGTTAATTGCAGATAGGTCAAGGTAAACGTTGACAGCTTTGCAGTGCTCCCCCAAAGCAGAAATTAGATTTTTTAGGGTAGTTCCTGTTTATGCTGCAATTATTTGCACTTCATTACCTGTGAGCTTATTCCTTAATTGTTTCTGGCCTTGTTTCTTCTTGCATCTAGTAAGATATTTGGAATAAAGCTTGTTAATGTCCCATGGGGCACGTAACATGCCTTTGACCTCTATTTCATTTCCTATAATACCTAGCAGTACTGGGCACTTAGTAGGTGTTCATTAAATACTTGATTAACCAATTATACTTTCCAACTATTCCATAGGGGGATAGGGATAACTGTTACCTTAGATTTAGTCCCCAGAGAACTAATTATTTCCTAAATCCCTGGGGTAAATGGGGTTCCCATCTGCATCTGTTGTTCGGATGTAAACCTCTTGCTTGTAATTGCTTGTCTTTTCTAAATTAGAAAGGATTGGACTCTGTTCTTTCCTTAAGGTTGTGTAGTTGCTTGTTTTAGCAGAGGCAGTATCAGTAGTGGCTGAGAGCATGGGCTAGTCCTGTTTCTGCCATTTATAAGCTGTGTGACCTTGGAGGTTGTAATCACACTACCTGTTGTTGAGACGGTTAAATAGATGTAAATTACAAGTTAGAGAAGAGTCTGATACAAGGTAACAGCCATATTAGTGGCAGCTTTTATTTGTAGCTTTTTAAAGTCACACTCCTTTTTTCTATGAACTATGAAAATAGTTGGAATTTGACAAGCTCTGTGGAAATTGACTGCTTATTGTATTTAGATTAATTGGAGCCTTTTGCTTTGGGTTTATTTCCCTTGACCTCGGACTCCTTTCGTCAACAGAAACCTTTTTCCTTAGAGTTGCCCCCCCAGAAAAGACAATAATCTTTATGTCTAGAGGAGACAGGCTGAATTTATAGACAGAATGTTCCTTATTTTCACCAAGTTTCCTCAGCATATTGAATATAGGTAATCTCTATATAGGTATATATATATATATATATAGTGAATATAGGTAATGGGTTGATATGACCCTTGATAATACTAATATGTGGCCAATTTACACTTTATATATTTTTGGGTGCAAAGGGAGTTTGGAGTATTTCTTTTTAGCTAAAACAATTTTATATAACAAGAGCACTGTAACTTGTTCTTTTCCTTGCTAAGTGCTTTTAGACTATTAGATTTTTCTTAATTTTTGATATTGAGGTATTATAAAAGCATTCTTCTGGCTTTAGTAAATGTGATAACATTGAACCAAGCACTACAGAAAGCCAGTAAATATTACCTTCTAAGAGTCCATAGACCATTAGTTGAATATTTAAAAAAATGATTTCATAGGCTGTAAAAATACCTTTTTTCCCCCATTAGATCTACACAGACTTAAATGATTTGGTTCTCATACCCTGATATTTTTGAAATGTATTTATGCAGATCCATTGTAGAACTGGGGTTTGTAAGAGCCTCTCTCTTTAACTCCAGGGAAATTGGCCTAACTTTGCAACTCATCTACAATTCCAAGTTATCAATTAGCTGTTAAGTTTGCTGCATTAGAAATCAAATAGCGTCTAAAATCCAACTCTAAATCTCAATAGACTTCTTTCTAACCACATCTGAATCATGGTCCACTGTTGTAAAGTGCTGAATAAAATCAACCAGATACTACTTCTGACTCTACTCACCATCAAAATGAAACGTCTAGTGGATCAATTAGGAAACATATTGATTTTTTAATAAAGGCTCTTATCCTAGATAAAACTTATAAACCATAAGAGTATCTGTATATTTATGTACAGATTTGATCAGTAACTCAGATGATTCCTCATCCTTTGCCAATGTGATACTGGAGTACAATTTGCAGTGAACTATGGTCTGTTTTTTAAATGGGTCATCCATGAGGATTCATTGTTAAATGCCAGCAGGAAATATAGGCACCATTTTTAGAGTGTGCGTTTCATTTTTTTAAACAATGTTTTTATTTTTTTTAGCTGCGTCGAGTCTTAGTTGCGGCACATGGGATCTCTGTTGAGGCATGCGGGATCTTTTCATCACGGCACACGGTCTGCTCGAGTTTCTCTCTAGTTGTGGCAAGTGGGTTTTCTCTTCTCTAGTTGTGGCTTGCGGGCTCCAGGGCGCGTGCGCTCTGTAGTTTGTGGCACGTGAGCTCAACAGTTGGGGCACGCGGGCTTAGTTGCCCTGCAGCATGTGGGATCCCAGTTCCCTGAACAGGGATTAAACCTGCGTCCCCTGCATTGGAAGGCGGACTCTCCACCACTGGACCACCAGGGAAGTCCCCTGTGCGTTTCATTCTAGAAAGATGCATTTCAACATTAGAGATGGTAAAGATTTAAAAATAAATCCGCTTTGCTTACTTACAATAATTTGTATTGGTTATTGTCTATTTTGAGTGAATTAACTCAGTGGGAATTTTAGGTTATTCATGGTCAAAATTAGAAAAAAATATTCTGTGTTCTGTCACAGTATTTACTAAAAAATCCTTCAAAAGCATTAATAATCAGATTTATAAGCATTTAAACTAAAGTATAACTTATTCAGGAACAAACTTTTAATGCAGAATGCAATTGGATTGATTCCATGGCATCTTACTTCTCTTTCAAAGATGATGCATATAACCTGTTGCTTTTTCCCATGCGATCTCTGGCTTTCTGTAATATGACTATTTTTATAATGAACTATCAAAAATAAAACATACCGATGCATATTGCTTTAAAATTATCATCACTTAATCAATAAATATTGCTACTGTCCTAAACATTTTTGTCACTTGTGGTTAGAGAGTTTGAGTCTTGCAGGTTCACTTTATAGAATTAAGTTTTCATTAAGCACAGTGTTACCCAAAATGATCAACAGCCTCATTCATGAACTTTTGTCTGAGTGACTTGGCTATAACCAAAAATTGAAACCCTCTTCAAATAATGAAGATATTCATGGGACAGTGGTGAAGATTCTACAGATAGTGCAGCTTTGGAGCCATACTTATGGATGACTTGCCAAAGGAGGCAAACATTTACAAAGAAGAGTGGAGGTTTGCTGTTTGCTGAATAGGGGAGACAAGGGGGAGATTGAACCAGTATTTACTACCTAACCCCAGTCCTGATTATTTCCTTCAAATATGTCTTAATGCTATTTCCTAAATTCTCAGAATGGGTCTCAAGTTTCCTAATGAAATACCAGATGGGTTTTTTTGGGCAGTGGTAAGTGGGAGTGGTGGGGCAGTCGAAACAGTCTTGTGTACTCTATGAAACTGTTTTAGGTGTGAAGAATCGATAACTATAGGAAGATAAGGAATCTAAAGTTAAATTACCTTTTCCTGAAGTAGCTGTGATTCAAGAGTTAAACTAATGAAGCAGTTGAAACATATTTATTAAATGTGACATTGTCCTGGTCATTGTTGAAAGCTCTTATAATCTGGGAATCTTCTTTGCCTTCGTATAATGAAGACTTGATGGGGATGTGAATATATAAATCACAGGGCAAGAGCTAAATAACAACTTCGAAGGGAGAAAGAGAAGAAGGCATTTCATGGTTTATTGGTAGTGCTTTACATTTGTTTTGTATTTTACAGTTGTCAAAACACTTCCACGTACCTCATCTTATTTGCTTCTCACAATAACCAGGTACACAGGCTAGCTATTATTATCCTTATTAAGTAATGATAAAAAGACTAGGAGGCTTACATGAGGTCATA